>PHNY01078443.1:1273-33277 GCA_003724115.2 Anethum foeniculum
CAGGGGCTAAAAGGTTATTAAGCCTTCTTTTATATGTATAATGTATTGATGTGTTATTTTAGGTCCTTCGATCATGTTGCGATATTTTGGCTCGTATCTCTTCAAATTGTGAACAATTAACAGTAGTTACACGCTCTTGCAAGTCCACTTTTACTAAACCCCAGCACAAAACCTATACATCACTCCGAAGAAGGATATACATATTTTTAGGATAAGATCTCTTGTAAAACGCAGGCATACTAAAAAATTGTTACTCCCTTAGCAGCGGGCATGGGAGTAGCTAAGAGTCCTCACTCCTCACAGTCACAGACAGTGTAGCAGAGTGCACTAAACTTCTGCATTGCATGAAGTACCATTACTAGTTTACTACGCAACCTGATAGTATACCTGATAACTTTTGAGGTCCCCATTATCCTCCACTAATTGCATGGGATTATTAGTATACATGAAAGTAAAAGCTAAAAAAAAAAAAAAAATCTGCACGTAGAGACTTTTTTCCAAGTCTAGAAGGCAATATCCTGATCATAGTTTTATGCATGTGCTAGCACCTAATTCCTTGGTTGTAATGTCGTGCATTTTGTCATCTCTAAACATGGTAAGCATCGGTTTGAGCAGCTACGAGTCCCAGATATCTTACCACAGACAATTTTCAGAGCTGATAGCATAGTCCTGAGCTATATTTGGAAAGGAAAAATTCTAAGCTTAGTCCGAACTCGGACAAGACCAACAGTGAAATAGGTCTGAGCATTTGAGCTGTTCGGTCCAAAACCGGACCAAAAACCGAATTATTGATTTTTTTCAAGACCGAACCGACCAATTTTCTTTCAAAATTTTCTTTTTTATTATAAATAAAATCAAAAAAATTAATTCATCAAAAAGTTTCCACCACTCCATCAACCAAGTTAATTAGAAATCGCTACCACACACCAACATAGATTATTTGAGAGTTTAAACATAATATTCAAATTAAAAACAAGTGTTTATATTGCAATAACTGTCATTAAATTATAAAATTTTAAAAATTATTAAAGTTGTTTGATATAAAGAGCCAAAGAGTGTATAAATAAAATTTACAAATTACAAATTATTTTTATAATTTATAACATATAGATAAAATGTATATAATATAAAATTATATTGTTTATTATTTAGGCTATTCGGTACGGACCGAAATATTTTTCAAAAGGACCGGATTCGGTTTATTCGGTCCGGACCGAATAAACCGAGTTTCTGAAAAAACTAGGACCGAACCGAATTAACACGGTTCGGTTCGGTTTCGGTTTTGCTCAGCCCTACGTGAACAAACTTGCAAAAACAATGAGCTGTTAACAAACTTGCAAACTTAACAAGCATTTCGCAAACTTGCAACCTCGAAAGGTTCACCCGCAACATATGAACCCATTGCAAACTCGACGCCCCCACGACATGAACCTCAGGGATCAGAATTTGCCTGCTTCAATTCAGAGCAAATTATTTGAAGACGTCGTAAAAATTCTTCTGCATAAACAGTAATTGTAAACCGTGGAATCAACATTTCTTTTATAACTTCCAAACAATGTAACAAAAAGTTGAATTTCAAAAACCCCAAACAAACAAGAAAAGGGGACAACAGTAAAGACTGCAAGCATCATTGATGTGAACCAGTATTCATATACAATTTGTTAAAACTGTTACAAGCTAGCCACAGACACCATATTGATTAAGTTTGCATATTACAGACTAGGTTTACTAACTAAAAAGAAAAACTAGTCAACAAAGCTTCTCAATGGCTACTAACTAATTATTTACAAGTTTAGTTAAATTAGAACCAGGGATGCCATGTTGGATCCATCATGCACAAATTTCTGGGTGTCAAGGCGGCTTCTACCAGCTCCGTCACGCCCCTCTGTACAGACTGCGGAGGATCTACAGCATTCTCCTCCTGATGCAGCAGCAGAAAAAATACACAGGTAAATTAGCTTGTTTAGTATGTTAAAAATAGAGATTCTGCAAGGCAATTGAAGAAACGGTCCACTGAGAAAGTGATTATCTGTTTTAAAGAAAAACTGGAATAGCAGATGGCAAACCGAAGAATTTAAGTAGCCATCAGTTCTATCTATGTTTTCTTATAAAAAATTAAAAATTAAAAATAAAAAACTTTTTTGGTATTCTCGGCTATTAGGCAGTCTGAAAGATGTGCCATCATAACAAGTGGAAAGAAGCATACCTCTTCAGATATAAATTGTGGGGCAATCGAGTTTATCCTGTCGATAACATGCTCAACATTTGTTGTGATCTTCTGTCTGAAGTCGGTAGGGTTCAAGGTACTTCCACCAACAACTGGGCCGAGGTTAATCCCAAGTGGCCTCCTCCAAGACCAAGATAACAGCTCATCACGGAAAAACATAGCTAGATGATGCCATAGATGCTGACTTTGCTGCAATATATAAGATTTGATGCACATTAATTATAAAGTTAAAAAGAAACAGCTTGAATATTGAAAGTGACATTTCACCGAACTATTTTGGGCAATCCAGTACCTGATGTTTAGTGTTCAGCAAATTTAAAAAAAAATAATAAAGAAAAAAAACCATGTAAAGGAACAAATATCAACAATTTAAGAATAATACTTACTTTAGGTGAAACTACCGCCTGGGCTGCCGCTGACATGGCAGACACAATGAGTCCTTCCACACCAAAATGGGAGAAAAATGCCTGCAAATTTCTTGTCAAGCGGAATGGCACAGGTTCGTTAAACTCAATCATCCCATTGGCATCATATGCTGGATGGAAATCAGTTTGGAATATCCTTCCAGTATTCTTGGCAAATAATATTTTGTTTGGGGACCTCCCCCCTATTTGTAGCATAAACGACACAAAACTTGAAAGAGCCAATTGAATGGCAAATTGCTTTTTGAATGCCCACATATGGTTCCCATTTAGCAAGGTCTTGTACATGTACTGAGAAAATATGCTGTCAGTAACAACGTTCTTTGTGATGTCATTATAAGCTTGCAGGCGAAGATCTACTACAGCATCTGGTGATATTTGGCCAGAAATTGCTTGGTTCAGCTGCTCCTTGAAATAGGTAATAGGTAGATCTGCCTCTCTATCATTCCTAGCGCAATGATTCTCATAAACCTCAAGGAAGGTGCTGTACATTAAATCATCTTCTACCATCCTTACCTATAGTTTATGAAGGCATTAATTATTATTAGCATACAAGAAAGGAAACAGGTTTTTACAGATAGTGAGCATGACTTGCAGATTTGTAATGATCCACAGGATCCGTTTCTTCAAAACAATTTATATACTGTGAAAGACAGAATACAACTTGGATTATGACTCGAGTGAAACTACCAATTACCACATGAAATCTGCAGCGAAGCATCACCTTAACATATTTCCTCGAATTTATGTATAAAGTCACATTATATAGTGAGACCAACTGGCAATACAAATCAAAACATAGCAGACAGCATATATCACCTGAGACCAAACAGGAATGATAATTGGCGTGTGAATGCAGATGTGGCGTCGCCTCGACTCCTTGTGCTTATCGAACATTTGGTTCATCACACGGAAAAGCTGTAACATACGCTCGTCACTTCTAGCATTGGGGGTTAAAGATGTTTGAACAATAAAATGGCGCTGGGAACCATCTGAGCCGATAAGAGTCAAACGACGAAAACTACTACCATGCCTTCTCACAATTGGAACATCAGCTCCAACTCGGTCCAATTTTATAGTATGATCAGGAGCAACTTCCTGAATAAATGAAATTGTCACATTAACAATGTTTGAAGCATTTTGAAAAAATGTGGATTATAAAATGATAAACAGTACAATTTTGAATTCCGAGTCAAAGATCAGTTTGTCGCATCATATAACAAAAAACGTAGAGAACTTGCAATTGATGATTATCTGTAATTTAACTGCAGAATGGAAGAACTTGTTCCCAAGTAGAGGTCCAAGTTCCCCTCAATATATTTTATAGTGCACTAGACGTTTCTTAAAATGTATAAAATTAATTATTAGCCAGTTACAAAAAAACAACACTGCTACAACCTACCTGATCAGTAAAATATTGGCCTGGAACCTCCACATCAACAACATGGAAGTCACGCAACACTCTGCTTTCTTCTTCCAACTTAAGGACAGCAGGGAACCTGTCCTCAACATTGCTTTGGAGGACATTTTTCCAGTGCTTCAATCGTTCCGTAAGTTCAGATAGGGTTGCGGGAAATGTGGTGGTGCTCTCTGGATCAAGATCACGCTCAAACTCCTGCTTGTACTCCCTTACGAATTCAACATGTTTGTTCACAGCATCTGCAGAGAAACAGGCTCTACAAACACCAGACAACTCCTTCTTGAGAGATTGGGGTACCTCAGCAGTAGTTGCAGTCGGGTACTTGTAGCAGCGGTGGAGCAGAGCATTAACAACTGCTAGCAATCTCTCCTCTGGCAGGGTGACAAACTTTGAACCGATTTCTGTAAGAAGAATCTGCAAAGATGTATATCACATGCTGAGATGGTCGAGTTTAAATCAAGACTCCATTTGATAATAGTGGACAGATACGCAAAGGGATGTCTGCTACTTAAAAAATTTACAACCTATTTAATATCTGAAAGTGGTTCAGTAGATGGCCTAAAAGAAGAAATGACCATCTCTTGTGCAATAAGAAGCAAGTTTAGAAAATTCATATTGAAGAACTTACCTCGAGTTCACTAGCCAGATTATTGTGCTTGCTTCTAAGAGCTTCCATCACATCCTTTGCAGCATCAAATGCACTGGCGGCAGAAGCAACCAAACCCAGAGCGCCTGAACGCCTTAGACCATTCTGGCCATTATCGTTAATGTTTGAAGAGGTCTGCTGCAAAGATTGGTCATTCCCCCCACTTTCAATGGCTGAAGACCTTTCGGAATCTTGCATCTGAGTGTTTGCACCATCATTGGAGGCAACTGTACCACTCGCCTGGTTTCCTTGGTGAACCTGATTATCAGAGGTTAACGAACCCCCGCCATGACTTGGCAACCTAGCATTGCTGTCTGCCAATCCTACAGAACCAGAAATTGAAGCATTTTGCTGCATTCTTTGCTGAGCCATTGCCATCCGACCAAATTCAGATTTATTTGCAACATCTCGGCGCTCCAGTAAGTAAGTACGAAGCCAGTAATATAATGCCTATAGTTTAAAGGAAAATCAAGATGAAGACTGTTGATTAGCATAAAGAAGAAAATAAGATAAGATTTTTTAACTGTGCCTAATTAAAACATATGACTTTCACAAGTAGCAATCTGACATACTTGTGGAAATATGGTAGCAATTTTCAGTAGAACAAGCTTGCAATGGGAGGCTTCTGTCCTCTGCAGAGACAGTAAGAGCTGGGGAATCCAAGAAAGCCAAACCCAGTGTGGAATTTGTTCCAAGTACTTGTCAAATGCTCTTCCAACAGGTTCATTTGGAGTATCAAAACTGAGAAGGTACAGCACACGAGCTAGGTGGCTTCTGGAGTTGGGGATTCCAAACTTGATACCTTGAAGAAAGCAGCTCACAGCATATTCTAGCCACATTTCATCATTAGTCTCTTTGTAAGCCTGCAAAACAGAGAACAGATTATTAAATTAGCATATTCGGTGTGTACAAATGGTTAAGAGAACCATCATGAAAACAATACCATGTCACAATAATTCCCCCAGCTAATCCATCCTTTGGGCAAGTTTTTAAAAAGGCTTATTGCATTCGAATATGCAAGATTGGCCCCCTCACAATCACTTAGCTTCAGCAGAAAATCTCCCTTCAGACGAAAAATTTCCGCTTTGTGCTTGACAGGAAAATATTCAAGATTTGTACCGTTTATCAAATTAAGGCCATTAGTAAGCTCCCCCTTCATTTCCAGATAAGCCTTTGCCTGCTCTCTTATCTTAACAAAGGCCTCCTGAAAACATATCAAAAATTAAAACACACGAGGTGGTACTGCTTCTCTCCCCAACCCCACCACACACTGAAAGTGATTGAGAGAGAGAGAGAGAGAGAGAGAGAGAGAGAGAGACAGACAGAGAGAGAGAGACAGAGAGAGACAGAGAGAGAGAGAGAGACACACACACACACACACACACAGAGAGAATCTATAACCAATTATATGATACCTGCACTTCCATGGTTGAATGTCCATACATCTTGTCCAAAATGGATACACAAACATCATGCAAACCCTGTTTACGAGCAATGTGGGCAAGCTTGTTAACATTCCATGCCTTATCACGGTAACCAAGGTGATGAAGTTGAGAATTAGTTGACCCAAAATCTTTGAAAGCATCAATTACTGAATTATACATTTCATTTCTCCATTGAAGCAGATCATACCAAACAGAGGAATTGTCCCACTCGTTCGGAGTTCGAAGTCTCCAAGTTTCAAGAATATCTTTGAGATCTGCATACAGACCACCATGCATACCAACAGCAGAAGTTCCAGCAGGTTTATTCCCATTAGCAATGTCAACTATAACTCTAGCAGATTCTTGAATCTCAACTAACTGTTGAAATTGATGCAGAAGAGGAATTCTGGAATGAATAGACATTTCTGGTAACTGCCACCACTGTTCCAAAGCTAGATCTACCCCTTTCCCCACAATGTTTTCTGCATCAGCGACACCATTTGTTTTATTTTCATGAAGAGAGAAATAAGCCTGAATGATACGAAGTTTTGGAGTTTCTTCTACTTGAGCCTTCGGTATAACATGATCTTTCAAATAGGTCCAATCAGGCTGCTTCCAGAGACTATCGAGCAATATTTCATAATTTTCCACAAGTTTACCAAAGTCAACTAGCACATCCCACTGACTGAGTTGACTAGCACAATACAACCATTGCTCTTCCCATAGGCACATCTCAGCTTTAGGAACAGTGTTGCTGTAAGTCCCTTGAGTTGCCTTGAGCATGGCTTGATAGAAGAGGCTTTGAGCTCGCTGCCAGTAACCATGCTGGACAAGTGAGAGCCCAGCCCTAGTTTCAGCTGTCATTGAACGTTTCTTCCACAATCCACATCTCATATCTTCTTCATTAAGCAAGCGATAAAGCTCAGCCAGAGACTCTGAGCACTTTGAGTCATTCAAAAACAACATAACATGGCTTTCCAGAAGCCCCAATGCAATGTGCCAAGCATTATACGTTTTTCCAATATATTTGATTAGCTCGCTAGGCATTCGCGGCTGAGGGTGGCTTAATTGAAGGCCTTCCATAAGAGCTTGCACAACATTTGGCCTGCTTGACTGCTGCTTCTTGTGATAGTCTTTTGACAACAAATTTATCATCGGCTTAGCAAGTGCCACCTGTTCCTCCTTGTGTAAGGTCACCCACACAATTGGGAACACCAAGACCCACAAATGATATGCAACATTTGGATCTGTATGGGCCAATTCCCTCAATGGAACAACGAGATCAGCAACCTGGAAGGGGGGAATATTCAAAGTCAAAGCAAGCAACAATAAAAGCTACAAGATGTATCCAAATGAATTGAACAGACTGCTGAAGGGTGTGCAAATGCACCTTGAAATCTCATTAAAAAATAGAAAATACCGTGATATACAATTTAATAAAGCTGCTGCAAGGACTTGTACATTTTAGAGATACATAGGTATACCAGATGTCAAATATTCTTGTTTTAGAATTCAACAGAGTGATTGCCTTTTTACACCCTTATCATGAACAGAAATAATAAACCTTATAGTACTGGCACAGAGTACACATCCACAATACCTGAAGTCGGCTCATTTGGCTTAGAAACTGGCCATGCTTCAAAACGAGGGCATCAAATGTTAAAGGGCCATCCTCAGCACTCTCTGTAGCATCTGTGATCATAGGTTGCTTCGCAGAAATATCAGCAAGAGAACTTGCAACTAAAAGTGAGGGTAATTTGGCAGAATTTGGAGCAAGTGTTATAGGCTTATCCTCAACCAAGATGGCAAGAAGAAGATCAAGGCCTTGCTTTAGCCAGAAGACGTCGCTTAAAGCTTCCCAGTCTTGAATCTGTATAATATACTGCAGCCTTGTAAAAAGTGTTTTTCCCAGAGACTCATGATACAGGGAAAAGAACTTCATCCTGATTTCAGGATCCTTCGCCCTTAAACCAAGCAAAAACTGCCTCTCAATCTTCTGAAAAACTTCTTGGCGTAGGGAAAGCGGAAACCTAGAAGTCAATAGGTGGTTAATTTCAATACATGAACAGCTTAAACTTAAATGTTTGGGAAAAACAAAAGATATCAAATCTACTACATCTTTTATGTTTAGTAAATGTCACAAAGTATGAGAACTGATCCAAACTCAAGACCACATACATGACGCAAGCCTGGAAGAACACTTTTCATTAGGGTATTATACTTACTTATTTGAATCTGCACAAAGGCCATACAAAAGCTGAAGATATTTGCTATCCCACTCCTCAATAGAAGTTGTGGAAAAGTTCAGCTTATCAGCTTGTGAAAGCTTCTGAAGGAAAGCAACTACTTCTTTTGGCGTAAGAAAATTACTAGATGCAATGGCCATTCCTGAAAGACCAAAATTGTCTTCAATCCACCCCTTTATCACATCAAGAATGCAGAGAAGGACAGTTTGATCAGTCCCCTTCTCTGATAGTAAAGAATTCAGAATCTGAGTTACTAAACGCTTACAGTCCGGAACAAGCATAACCCTTTGACTAATAAGTTTGAGTACAGATTTAAGATTATCAATAATAACTCCCAAATCAGCACCCTGGCGAGTAGAACTCACAGCTGAATCTGGATCCGTTCTTTGACCCTGAATCAAATTACACATGGAACCATTAAAAAAGACTTGACTGCAAATGGGGAATGCAGACACTTACCAAGCAATCATTACTTATTTAGAAGAAAATTTTACACATTAGAAGGAATAAAAATTCAGGTGTGTTGGGCTGCACGAATAAAGACTTGAATGGAAAAACAATCAGTATTTATAACTTCGATTTTACCCTCCACATTCACGAGAAACTTAAATCATGAAAAAAGAATTATGCTCGTTTGTGTAAAAAAAATTGAGATAGACTGCAATAAATGACTGCACCAACTAATCATGTAGAACAATAGCATACTTGTTTCACATAAGAACCGGTTGCTGATCCCATATCTCGAGCTAAACGCTGAAAAACACGAACCAAATTGTACGGATCAATAATGTTTTCTTGCACCTCCGCCAAGGTTTTCATGACAAACAGCACAAAGCTAATCATTTGGGCAGAGTTATCTTCGCCTGCTGTCGGTGGAGCTGCGACAGCCCCAAGATGCTTCTGAATAAGATCGTTGACCTTTGTATACAATGTCTTCACTTCAGGCGGAGTAGTTGCAGCTTCAGAAGGAAATGCTAGAAAAACCATCTTTAACAGGGAACACAATGACTTTCCAGCATCTAACATTTTGTACTTAAAACAAGGCTCAAGAATCTGTAGAAACGGTGGTAAATATTATCAAAAAAAAAAATTTCTCAAGCACATGTTACCCGTATAAAATTATATTCAGATGCCAAGAAACTTACTTGAGAAATTTGGCTTATATTATTCCTAATGAACAAATGTGGTTGTTTCTCCAAAACCTTGTTCATAACATCCAATCCCTGAGCAAGCGCTGTGGATGGGTCCTTCGACTGAGTTGGCTGTATACTGCTTAGAAGCTTTTCCAAATAGTTAAATTTAACATTTGCATTTGGCCACACATCTAGAGCTTGGGATAGGAGTTCCAAAGCTTGTTTATACATTAGACTTGCTTCCTTATCCTTGGGTTCTATAACCAAGGCCACCTAAATAGGATTGAAACAACAATTATTCATGGTTTATACCAAAACAAACTAAACTCTATCAACTTCAAACAATTAAAATATGTTTTTTGATGCATGTACTGTGTGTTCAAAGGAAATTGATACTAACATATCAGTAAATCATACTAGGCAGATATGTTGCATATTTGGAAAAAGCCTTACTCGTATTAGAAAATTAATAATCATTTCCTCCATTGCGGCATTAGGCTTAAATTCTTCATCAGGTTGTCCAGCAGATCCTGGCGTTTCAATGTTAGGAACTGATGAGGCGCCACCGGGAGACATAACAGGAAGGGATTGGAGGCCAGGCTCAACCTTTAATCTTTTAGTTAAGTCTTCAGAAAATGTAGAACCCTCTACTGGACGCTTAGGCTCAATAGTCCCAGAGCTATGATTGATATTTTCGCTGTTTTGACTTGAAAGGTCGCCGTCCACCATTCCTGTAGTTTCTTTTTGTCTCTGTCTCTCCCAACTAACAACCAACCCAGCAAGTTCAATTGCAAGTCGGCGATTCTCCGTAGTAGTATTATATGGTAGTCCAAGGCGACTAAGAGAATTTACCATCTGGGGCACAAATTGAGCTCGGCAATTATAAAAGAGATCAGAATGCCTCACAATGAGCTGGAAAATGTGGATCAGATTCGGAACCGAGTGTCCTTCCTCAACAAGAATTTTTTTAGTGTAACGTATCCATATCGGCATACGAGAGTCACCCATAGGTAATCTTCGGGGAAGAGCTGGCATTAGTATATCAAGAGCTTGCTTGACCAACATCTTGTTCTCTGGTTGGCATGTACGTAGAAGAGCAACAAACACCTGCAGTTTCAATTTGCCTTTAAGAGTCCATTACGTACATATTCTTCATACATTAAAAATGATGTAAATAACAGATTTGGCCATACATAAAGAAACAGGAACTATCAGAAAATATAAAATCACTAATGAAACTCAGATGTCATCATAGGGTACCATACAGAACTAACAAACACCATACCAGGTAAGGCGGGGGGACTCTGGACATTACGAGGGTAACAGCACATCTATAATCTTGAAAAGTTGGTGCATATTAGATTTTTCTATGCGAGTTCTATTTCAGAATCCTAATAGCAGAGCAAGTGGTACAAGAACAGCTCTAATCTGTGGACTTTCTACAAAACCAAATAAGCTACCTAGAAGTTGTACTAAGATACTGGTAGATAAATTGAACTTCAGGTCCTCAACAGAAAAGCCTGCTAAAGGCTAGACAAAAAGTAATAAAACGTGCATCCTTAGCCAGTGCACTAGTGTGAACGTCAGAAGCCTGGTTACGAGGGCTATTTAACATTCTGTGGTTTCTTGAATACAAAAAGTTCCACTCTTATTTACCTTCATTTTGTTGATAATTCGCTCTTTGGTAGTAATAAATTATGTTAGATGTACACATCTCTGTTTCAACTGCAACTTAATGGAAGTACCTGAAGTATAATTTTCTCAGGAGCCTGATAGGCCTCCAAGAAGTGGCAAACATTTACAAATGCCCACTGCTTACTAGCACTGTCTTCGCGTTTGAGATGATTCCATCCAAATTTGATGAGTTCTTTCCGATGGTGAACAAGGTCAGTCTGCAAATACTTAAGAAGTAGAGTTGCAAGCTGTAAAAGCTCAATCCTCAATGGCTCGTCATAATCAGCGGAGACCTGTGTAGCATAAATAGTTACTAAAAGATAGAAAGAGGAGGGAATTGAACAATTTAAACAATTAATGATACATGAATACACTCGAGAGAAACAAAAACCTACAAGTCATACCTCTTCAGGAGGATCAAGAAGACTGTCGACAATTGTCTTAATTATGCTAGTGTCAACTACATCCCAAGTTTGATTATTCTGAAAAGTATGAGCTAACATAGGAAGAATAAGCATTTGCATGATAACCACCAAATGATCATGGCCTAGTTGCTTTGACTGAAATATCTCCAAAAAATGCGAAAGGAGAGTTTTCTTCATATTCGTTTCATATCCTTCAGCCACCTAAATGTTTCGATAAAACTTGGATCAACAATATAGCATACAGCATATAGCAATTTTCAGATGGAACAAAAACATGAAAAATTAATGATATTGGCCAAACAAACCTCAATGATATAGAACTCCTTCAGAAAAGTAAAATCAATGCGAGTATGAAACAAGAAGATGGATAGAATATCAAATAGCACGTTGACTTCTGTTTTATCATTGCGCAGGTAATTTAGGAAGCATTTGACTAGCCATTTGCTTTCTTTCACCTGCATAATTTAATCAATCATGATATCAGTACAAAAGAGTGCACGTGTTGGGAAGAAGAGAGGTGCATAAAGGAACATCAAACATACTTGAACCAAGTTCAATTCTTGCTCATTTTGTAAACGAGATATTCTTGCAGTTGACTTCCACAAAAGAACTAAAATATCAAAAACAGCACGATTACTGTGCAGCCATCCAGGCATTAACTTCACCAATGTTTTTATCAAAGCAAGCCCTTGAAAATAAGCATCTGTTGTCCCTGAAGGAGCTGCAGCTGGCTGGTTAGATGGTTCAGGTGCAGGAGTAACAAGGGCCTCATCACCAACTGATGATGAAGCAAAGGTAGCCTGAGCTGCTGATGCCTCCGACTTTGGCAGAAATTCGGAAAAGGCGTTTGCAAGTATTTTATCTGGAGACTTGGCGAGTTCTTCCCTCAAAGGTTGACCGGCATCTGACCGGATTATGTACATAAATCTGGATCACATCAAGAGACAAAGGAATCAGTAAGTAGCCATTCTCATTTAAATATTAAAGTTTTCACATATAAGCAAATTCCATCTAAGAATCTTGAGCTTACCTCCGGAAATATTTCGGCTGATTCAGACGAGCAAGGAAATAGTCAACGCCAGCAGTAGGATACTTGTTTAAAAATTTGGTAAGTGGAAGACGGTATGGACTGTTAATCTCACTATAAAACTGTCCTGGGGGAAGTGCAGTCTCCAAATCAATGGTCAATGTTACAAGTTCATCAAGAAATTTCCCTGCCGCGTTAGGAAGGAGATGGAAGAGCTCGATAATGGCTGCAAAAAATTAAATAATTTACATTTACATTATAATAATTTTGCAGGTGTGAATAAGAGCTAGGATTTTGAAATTAGACGACTGGTCATGAATCTAAACACTATATAACTAACCAGCTGCTATCTTTGGCTCTTCACCAGGCTTCCATGATTTTTGACACTGAGCAAGTTTTTCAGGTTCTAACCATTTCTTAAGGTGCTCCAACAGTTTCCCTCCCAAGGTGACATTAAACCAGTTGGACAGTAGCTCAAGAAGGCGGGCCAGACCTTGCAAAAGAGGCATACTAAGATTCTTGGTATGTGCCAAGTTGACTAATATAGGCCGTAGGCTACTCTGTAGAAGTTCCTTGGGCATCCTTTGCTGCAAGATAACCTAGAAGATCCACTCTACCATAAGAAAAATCAAGAATGCCTTTTGAACATAAAACTAGAAAGCGGGAAATATTAACCGACAAACAAAGTCCTTCAAGTTTGTCACAATGCACATTATTAGGAGAGATCCTACCTAGTATATTTAATAAAATTATTTTCAAAAGAATTATGCTTAGAATTTAACCTGATTTAATCTAAAACAAATACCTCATCAAACTAACATATAAATGCCAACTGGCATTAACAGGCGCATGTACAAATCTTTCGGTGAAGTATAAACAAAAGAAAAAAGAAACTAACCATAACTCTGGTTCATAGTTGAGTCAACAATAATTCTATAGCTCACCAGAAACTAATTCCAGATAACAAGAAAAAAAAAATTGTATATGGACAGACCTGTCTTAGGCCCTCCTTAGCAACAGCTACGATTTCCGGCGTCCTGCTGGTCAAAGACTTGAAAAACATGGATATAACTTTGGCACGCAATTCAGAATGATTTGGTGTCTTGAAATCTGCCCAAGCCATAGCAGTACATAACAGCTCAATGCAGGCTGTCCGAAGTTTGTTCAATGATGTGACCACTTTTGGGTTCATAAACTTTACAACCCAAACAGATTCATCAGCCTCGGCTATTTGTAGTGCATCTTGCAAAAAACTTACTAGTTCTTGTGTCAATTTAAGCAGTGGAGGCCTCAAGGCCAAGCAGAAATTTAAAGCAGTTACTGTTCCAACCTATCAAGACATGTAGATCAATAATTATATTCAATTATTTGTAACTATATAATTAAAAAAATTAAAGTGAAGGCAAACACAAGGTTCACCTGCTGATCGACAGTCTTTGATCGTAGAGAACGAACGATAAGAGGCTGTAGCAAAGGCTGGTACAGAGGTTCGAGCAATTCAGAAACCTCGCTGCCAGTTCTACTCGCCAAAAGTGCCAAACATGACTGTACAATCTTCCTTACATTCAATGACGCATTGGCATTAAATAATTCTGAAGCAAGAAACTCTACAACTCCTTGAAAACTTTGTCTGCGAGCTTCGCTATTTGCTTCATCAACATTATTGACCACACGAAGAACCTGGGTGAGCACCTGACTTGTCTCTTCTTGCTCTTTAGTAGCAAATACAGGGAGTCGTTTAAGAACATAAACGAGCCCCCGAATGATCCTTACCTGAAATATGCATAAAGTTTCTACAGTGACCTTTCCAACAAGAGCACCCAGCCCCATCACTCCTCCAATTTGTGCTTGCCATGTACTTCCATAGCAACAATGCAAAAGACGAGGTAAAAGTTGCTCAAAGACGGGGATGCGGATGCTTGCAGGTGGGGAATAAACAGGACTCATTGATGGACTAGATACAATCATAGGAGTTCCTGGGCCACCTCGTGACAGAAGTACATCATTATGTCTTGAGCGAGCAAGAAAAAGAAGGGTCTCTGCAAAGACGTTCAGTGCACTAAGAGCAGATTTAGCATGGGCCCTATTTTCATCTGCCAGCACCTCCACTAAAGCATCTAAAAATATCATAGGATCAAGCTCCTTCAAATTAGTAGGAGTATTATTCCTTGACTTTGTGCTTGATGAAAGCAGAGAACCACCAAGTGCAGTCGAAGAACTAGAGGTATTGCCAGAGGCATTTTCTATGTGAAAAAGGATTGCAAAATGGCGGCAAATATTAACAACAGATTCATCCTTGGGATCATGTAACTCAGGTTCTGCACTCGTGGCAATTATAGTCATCAAAAGTATTTTAAAAACAGACTTCTCCGCCATAAGTTGGGTCTTTGTCTTAACACCTAAGTCGGCCTACAAAAGATAATAGTTATTGATTACAGTGATGCTAAATTTTTCTATTGAATATGATATAAAGCTAATATTAAATTTAATTAATAATAATTTTTAAAAACATGTACAAGAAAGGCAAAAAGAAAAGTATGCTGGTATAAAAGAAAAACTTTGAACTAATTCAACTTATACACTAAGATAGCAAATACTAAAAAAGACTTCCAATGGTAAATAGACCCTTAGTACTTTCAAGACCAAAAAATGGTACACAACCGAACCACATTTCCTCAAATCCACTTATAATTCAATGCAACTCATAACCTACTTAATTTATCATGAATATGGTTACATGTACATATAATAACACCACACTAATTTAGACTGACAAAACACCTGTTAATCTTAGAACTAAGAGGAGTAAATGCAGCACAACTGTCACCTTTGACAGTACATCATATGTCTCAGCCTCATGATACAAACTGCACTTAATTTCTGCGTCTATTATAGACAAAGTAAGAAAAGATCAGGATAATACTGATAAGTAAGAACATGATTCAGAGGATTTAATTTACACTCTTTTAAAGTGGCTCATATAGCAAATCAATCTGCACTTGCAAACCAAAAAAAAAATTGTAGTGCCAAATAAGAATAGATGTTTGATATAAAATTACTAAAAAAAGAGATAGCCCGTTTCACGGGGCGAGGGGGCGGGCATCTTTTAAGAACTCTATTGCAAAGCTAAGCACTATCATTCACATATAATTATCCCAAATAAAAGTAATGTGACACAGCTAGACATACTTCAATATTTCATCAATAAGAGCAAAAAAACATTCTATAACATAGAGTGGCTAGATATTTTTTTAAATTTTTTTAGAGAATATTAGGAAGCCTCGGTTATAATGATGACCCTGTAAAGAAGTGTATTACATTAGTCTGGTTGTAAACAAATATATATTAATTTAAAAACAAGCCAACCTTAATATTCGGCATCTCAGCTCTTCTTGAATATGAATCAACTGCTGAATTCAATATAGTCGACAGATGCCCGCATGTAAAACTCTCATCAACAATATTCCCAGGCAAATTAAGCTGAGAAGACAAGCACACACGAAGAAATTTCAGGGCTTGTTTGCGGTAGAACGCATCCACGCCATTGTTCTTGTGCATGACAGCTGCAACTGCCAGATTTATACAACGATCCAGAGGTACCAAAAATGGGGTTGAGGGCTCAAAAGTAAGAATCAATCGCAATCCATGCTCTGGATTTTCCTTGCACTCAAGGGCCAGAGGTTCTTTTAGAAAGCGTCGATTACGACCCCCTAACTTGCCAAGTAATTGCAATGATTTCCCACCCCAAAGATAGGGTGCGGGTCTCAAGTGAGACCATAATGCCAAATTCACCTCAGACATAACACTGGCCATACTTGGTTCCAAGAAATCAGGATTTAAACTGTCTATCCAAAACTCAAGTGTCCTCAAACCCAGACTCACAAGGTCACCACTTCCATTAAGACACAGAACTAGAGGCTTCATCAGACGGGGTAGGTGAGGTAACAAAGAGCTTAAGCGTGCAGGAAGGGTCAAGCAAAGTTCCAGCAAAAGGTCCCTCATATCGTCACCAATAGGACCTTCAAGCATAGCCAATAACATATTCAAGCACGGTTGCAGCGTAGGAATCAAATCCCGAAGAAGAAGTTCAAATTTTCCGCCTGCAAGTGCACGAAACATTGTACGGAGAAGTTGTAAATAACCAAGGGGCCTCTCCACTTCCGCAGCATTTTTCATGCAAGTTTCCATTATAACAGGCACATGAGGCTGCAAAATTCTTTCACAATCTGATGGAGCCTTAGCAACTGCACCGAACAGAAAACGGAAAAGATGCAAAACGAGTTTCGCTGCAGGGGAATCTGGATGCTTAAGAACGTCAAGTTTGCTGCTCACAAGGAAATTAACCAAAACATCTGCGAAAGGCCTAAACACCTTAGGAGCTTGTAGAAGGGTAGAGAAAATGTGGACTAGTTGAGTGTTTGATATCATGCACTCAAAGAGTTCTGGCATACATAAAGAGAACATATCCATAAGATCACGAGGTTCCATAATAGCCAAAATCTGAGAAAAAAGATGGACCATTTCTCTCTCTTCATCTTTTTCTTTAAACAAAGCTAAGCAATGTACACCACTTTTTAGAACACCAGATGCTTTCCACACCTACCATAAGATGATGGTAAGTAATCACATTAAAGAGTTCAGCCAATTATATGTTTACAATTTGATACCTCATCTTCTCTCATCCCCTTAAATGGCTGTGGGATTGACAAATTCGCTTGTGGAGGTTGTGGAGGTGTCCCATGCATGGATGGCGAAACCTAAAACAGTTGGAGGATAAGAAAAAATAATGAAAGTGCACGTGAAAAAACCAAAAACATCAAGTTGAAATACCTGTGATCGGGGTAAATGCGCGTGAGTGATACTCCAGATGATAGTCTTCATTCCTAGAAAGTCAGAATTTAGAAAACATCAGAAACTATAAAATCGAGATATAAAATAGAAGCATCAAGTAATGCCATATATGCAGTCACCACATATCTATTAAGTATTGACTCTTTCTCTCTATACAATTTTTGTCTTTCCAATTCAACCATTAGAAACATGATCTGCTTTATGCATTTCTTCTCTTACGTTGAAATATGTAGCTGACTGGTTAAAAAAGAGACTTGGATTATGACAAAATTAAGGCATTTACAGTTTAATAAAGAAGAGGCTCGAGACTACTCCCTTTTAAAGACGCAAGTAGTCCTTCACATTTGTAATTATTGAAAAAAATTACTTGAATGTTGAATGGCATTCTTGGCTAGTGATGTCAGTTATGTATTCTAGGCACAAATTTGTAAAAAAAGAATTGGGTTGTTACAGGACTATGTCTGAACATCAAATTAATTTGTGTTCAAGTATGCTTCTAGAGCGCAAATGCTAACCTACGCGTACATAGCATAGTAGACCAAATTGATTTTCCTATTGTTCATTATAATGTTTGGGATTTGGCAGGCAGAAGAAACATATTCATACCGGGTCAAGAATTAAGAAAAATGGAAATACAAAAAAGATAGACCGAGAATGGGTGGATTAACTGCACAAAATCAACTATTCGGAGGATAAGAACCAGGAACCACTACACTAGGGTTTTCCAACTGAAAAGGGGAGAAAATATGATGGATCATAATTCACAACCCATAAAAGAGATACTCTGTCAACTCAGTAATTAAATTAATTATTCCAAAAATAGTAAAAGATTACATATCCTTATACATGAAAAGCCCTTGAACTAAACCCTGAAACTAAGCCTACTAACCAGAAAACAACTCCAAATCAACATTACTTCTTAGTACCGATTCACTACCATAATTGAATAATATATACAACTCCTTTACACATTTGAAGAATACAAACCTTGTACATAAAGGTCCATGACTCTATCACAACATATTTGGAAAACTGCTGATCACCTTAGGTATACTTGTATGTGATGACATAATATAAATACAGATTAATCATTTAATTTCTTTCTGCCAATCACCTATGTTGTAAATTCTTGTCATCAAAATATTATTTTACACACCACATTGGGACCACTAAACAATTATACTAGAGTGAATGAAGAGTATTTACCCATAACTAATGTTTTAATCAAATGCTTACAATCGCTGACTTCCTTGGAGTGTTCAACAGGAACCTGCAGATTAAGAACAGCCTGCAGAAGATCTTAGATAAATACCAAGAATTCTCTAACATTATCCCAATACAATATAAAAACACTATTTATAAAAACAAAGAGTCCAAAAGACAGGCAGCAGGATATATAATGCGACAAAAAATAAATAACTACATGTGTACAAAACTCCTTATGTCAACATTATGCAGTCAAATACATGCAAGATAATCTATCCAGACCAGAGTTTGCAACTGGTCAAACTTTAGAAGTAGAATATCAAAATATGTACCAAACACTAAACTATGCACCATAAAAATCAAAAGTTCACCACTGTAGAGTGAGTAGAATATATAAAAGATGAACTTTCAGGACACGAGATTGCAGCTGGTCAAAATTTGGAAGAGTATATCAAGATATGTACACACTAAACTGCATGTTTGGCTAATCTTATAAGTGGACTTATTCACTTATATTCACCATAAAAATCAAAAGTTCACCACTGTAAAGTGAGTAGAATATATAAATGATGAACTTTCAGGACTAGAATAAATAATTACCAATGAGCTAACAGTTGGATTACACTATATAACCCACAAACTAGCTATATAACTAAAAAGAAGGAACCAAGTTGAGGCGACAGAGGTAACATATACAAATATATCTAGAGTGATGGGTGACCCTTGGACAACTAGAATTCAATAGAAGGCAGAAAATTTCCATTTGATAACATGATGTTATGTTTAGGGATGGTTCATCCTTGAAATTAGACACAAGAATGCAGATCTGCATGACCAATCAGCTTACAGCAAAGGCTCATAAGGGCTCTATCCATTACCCGAATCACACAAGCTGTGCTTAACATCTACTTAATGAGTCCAAAACACTACGTGCATCTAGGATTACTGCTAATTCCAAAGGAAATTTCTGAGTAAACTAATTGTACACTCAAACTGAATGAAGGTAGTAAGGGCCCTCGTAATGCATATAAAGACTCCCACACCTAAAATGTAGCATGCATTAATAATAATCCATCGCATTTGTTGCAACATGCATTTAGGTGGAAAAAAGTAGGATCACCAATTGGATATTCAACAATATTTTCCTTGCATTTCTGGTGTTTTCATCATATACCATCTGATTACTCAATGCAATAACTAGAAATACATGGACAAAAGGGTATAAGAACTAAAACCACTATACATTCAAGTAGTCACAGCCCGGCAAACAATTAAAAACAAAAACTATGCCAACTAAAGAAATTTATTTACCTACCAAAACATTTTTCTAGTATATGAGACATGAACACGATATTCAGACTGAAACTTAGGAGAAGAATAAGGTCGGCAAATAAAGTTGGCAAAAGCTGGGAAGTTGGAACAGCTACCTATGCCTAATTGCCTATGCACGTCAACTAAAGAATAAAGTGGAAAGGTGCTGAAATACCTGAACAGGAAGCTCAAGCTTTGACCTCAGTGTAAATTGATCCTTGCCTTCCTCCCCTTCTTCCAGTAGCTATCATAACATAGAAATTATCTAAATAACTCAAAAGAGTAGGAAAAGAGAAATCTAAGAATTTATATCGTCGAATATATAACATATATTGGATTAAACAATCAGCCTTCTGTATGATTCTGTATGATTGCCCCTATGCCATCGACAAAGCTACAGTATAGAAGTTACTTGACGTGAACAAGGTATCCTGATGTCATAGACATTACCAGTTTATCCTCTTATACAATACATCAACACCTATGTTCCCTTGATATTCTTACAATTGTTTCTGACACTAAAAGACTTGCTAAGAACTAGGTAAATATCAAGAATGATTAAACTAAAAATAACTAGGAAAGATAACAAATAAAAACGTTAAAAAGTAAATACAAAATAGAACAAAGTACTTCCAGAAAATTTCAAGAACATTACTAGGATGAGCAACTGACCCAAGAAAATCATTTAGACTCTAATATGATCTTATAATTATAACTATGAATTATGATATTTAATTTTCCAAGTAATCATTACCCCCAATTTCCTAAAAGGATGTCTAAACATATAAAAAGAAATTCCACCACACGTATGTTAAAATAACGAAAATTCAACTTTCAAAACAGGTTATCATTTAATAGAGTATTAAATCATCAACTGTATACTGTACTTCAATTAATGATATACTTGTCTAGATTATACTAACTCTGATAACATAAACCATTTTATTTCTTTCTTTAAAACTAAAGTTCCTTTATTTTATGCAAATAAAGTCAATACATTCAGAAAAGAACGGGAGTAGTTCCGAAAAAGATAACCGTACAGGGCATATCTACCAACACAAACGATGACAAAGTAAATTCTACAATTAACATAAGAAAACAAAGGCCCTGTGCACATTGTACCCTTAAAAGCCGAGAAGAAGCGGTAGAGAACTTTCTTGTCACAAATTAACCAGAAATCATTAACAAAAACATAAAAACGCACATATAAATCACATCAAATGCATAGTCGATATACATGAACTAAACCAGATAGATATATGAGTGAGAAAAAACAGATTCTTATTTTTCAAATTTACTAAAATATAAGGAAGATATTAAAGCAAGCTCAAATCACAACTGAAAATGTACATCAGCTATAGAAGGAAAAAATTCTAATCCCAAATTATGTAATATAAATGTGCCAACATTACAATTTAATTCCATTTCAGAAATTTGGGCATAAAGGTTAAAAACATTTTTTTTTTTAAGTTTTCATACTAAAGTAAGAATCATATTCAATTGCTAACACCAAAAAATAAAAATTCCCAGGATACTTTAAAAGATTCTGATGTATAACAAAACCTGAGGGATAGTCCGCTTGAAAGTGCTAAATTTTCCGACAAATGCATCCAGAATCCGCCCCTAGTAGGAAGGAAAGGCAAGTTATATAAAGGACGAAATATGAATATTTCTTACAAATTATAATTTATGCCACCCTCACTGTCGTTAAAGGAGACAGCTGCGGCACAAGACGCTCGCAGAGCCTAGGTGTAAGGCGAGGAGTGCGCCTCATCAAAGCAAAGCACACAAGTTGTAAAAAAAATAATAATAAAAAAATAAAAAAAATCTATATACATGTATAAATAATATATATCAGATTCCAATGCTTAAAAATAATAGTTGAGTATATATTGAGATTTTTAGTCCCCAACAGTTATAGAATTAAGAATGTAAAAAAGTGAAATTAGCCGGCCTAAATAGAAACTAGGGGGAAAAACTAAAACTAGTAATAAACTCTTTGAATAAGTTTTTAAAAGTATACCTTTATCATATTTAATAATTCATTTCTTTCCCTTTACTAGTATAAGGAGTGACTCTCTGCCTATCCACTTTGAATTTCTTTCTTATTCCTCTTCTTTTTCTTCTTTAACCCCTCACTTTCTTTTCTTCTCTAACTAAAACTCCTAATCCTTTTAACGAGACTTGTATGTCTATATAAAATGTACATCGCTATGGAAGATACAATATCGCACTCATGTGAACAAGAAACGTAGCAGAAAAGCAGTAAAGAAACATTATGCAAGTCATACCAACAATATCCGTGCTTCATCCATAGAAGGCAAGTCCACACCTTTCTCAAAAATAGGCTCCACCTAGACCAGCCAAAAAGAATCAAAAGAACAAGCAAAAGTTAGAAAAAGTGGAGGCTCCATAGACAAATATGATATATATAATTATACAAGTGAGGACATTTTTTTATGCACAACTGCACATAATTAGAGAACTAGATCACTAGAAAAGCTCTACTAGTTGAGAACTTTACTTTTTAAAACTCACCAGATTTAACATAAGGCGAGCACAGGTAGTGTGAATGCTGAGTGATAATGACGCATCATGCATGTTACTTGAGAACAGGTATATAATTCGCGACAACTGCAGCAAAGAGTACCGATAGGTAAACAAGGTTATACAAAATATTAGTATACAAGACTATTTTCAACAATTAAAATGTTACTAAAAATTATGTACAAATTAAAAACAAATTTGCATAACTAGTTTGATATCTCTATGTAGGAGTCGATGCCCTGGCATGTGTAACAGTATTTCACTCCTAAATGTAATTGCTTTAGAAATAAATACTGAGACTAGGAACAGCGAAAAAATTTTAAAAAAAATCACAAATATACATCAACCTTATAATAGGGTCAAAGATCATTCTGCTGTATCATCACCCTGACATGATTAGAGCTTTAAATATTGTACGAAAGTCTTTAACTGAAACTAACATATAAAAACTTATCACTATACTAAGAAAATATATTACCAGACCCGACCAGGACAATGCTCAGCTTTTTCCAAATCATTTGATCAAAAAAGGTTTTCTTTTGCTCGGAAAATGAACCACCAAATGAAACACAATAGGGTAACAAGTCATTGCGGGAACATAAAATTCGGAAATACGGTTTCAACTATCAATTAGTCGAAATTATATGCTAGATCTACAAAGTTTTTACAATATTTCATATATATCATAGAAAATGCAATACCTGTGACAAGGATAAATCACCCCGAACATGATGAACAATTTCCGCTAGAAGACTATAAGCCAATGGCCTTAATGTTTCAAAGCAAGCTCGGCCAGTTCCCACAAGGACTCTATAAAAATTTAAAAACAAAAAACATATCAAAATCCACTGGATATGCATCTTGAACAAATACAACGTTTTTGATCTCTTAGCTTCAAATTAATATATCATGTACATAAATTTGAGCAGAAAAGGCATGTCCACGGAGTTTCTACACTAGGCATTCAAAGTCTTAGACACGTATATCTTTAGCAAAGATATTGGACCCTCTCGCTCTGGATTTTGTTTTATTAAAAAAGTATTTTTAAAAAAAAGCATGCATGATTTCACTTATAATTTTTGACTAAAATGTCAAAGGTAACAAGGAAAGCAATGAATCCCCCCCCCCCCCTTCCCAGCCTATGTATAAAAACAACATATACAATAACATCAAGAGAGTATACTTCCTTCAACTCAAAAGAGTTCTACATTACCGTTCTTCCAACAGTGTGTCAATGAGAGGAAACAACCCCCTCTTAAAATCCGTCCCAAGCACGTGCTTCAATGCTACGAGCAGCTCCTATCACCCAACAATCCGAATCAAATATAAAAAACAAGGAAAAGTAAACCTGTTTTATGACTATTTTCTCCCTCGCACTTGTGCGCGCACACTCTGGTAAAAAGAAAAACAGCTTACTTTTCGAATAGAAACAGAATCTGAACAGGTCACAAGCAAGTTGACAATGCTTTTACATATACTTTCTTCGTGAGGTCTGATCCAATCAGCAAAACTCTTCAACAGATAGGTTAAGAAAGAGACTGTCTGGAAAAAGTAAAACAAAGTCAGTATGAAAACTTACAGTAACAGTGAGTTCTAATAAAGATTGTTCCAAGGGAGGAGAGAAGAGAAAAACTTTAAATATAACTTTTTGATTTCTATGTAATAATTACTTTAAAGAGGTCATCGAGGTGATATGGAAGCGTGTAAAAGGAAATTATCAGGTAAGCACCTCAACCAGCCAACTAAAACAGATAGCTTTCAAGTGTAAAATATCGACATTAAACTAGTCCAAATCCATTTAACACGGAGAAAAAGATGGGCTTATCTACCAACACCAAAAGAAGGCATGTGATTTCGAAATATTTAACAACACAAATGCACAATCTAGTTCAAGCAAGAAGTCTTCCAGTTATGATTCTAAACTGGGACTGGGGTTTTAACAGGATATAGTTTAGGACTCTACATCAAAAGCGATAGAAGTAAAAGTAAGAGTTACTCTATAAGGAAAATAATAATCTAAGCATTATTTCAATCCAACTATACAAAACTTCCTCATTACACCCAGACCTAAATCTTTATTATGTGTTGGCTCCCTACTCTACTTTCTCTTTCTTATGTCAAGAAGCTGCAAGTCAATGAACTTCAGCTGAACCATACAATCCATCAAGACTCAAGAGGATGTGGTAGTCAAAATGAATACTACCTATCTAAGAAATAAGCATTGATTTAAGCACCAATGTGCAGGGGTGGGTGAAAGATCCAGACAATACTAGAACCTCTAATCAGTAAAGTAAATTATGTATATAGGACAGCTTCGGACTGAATTGAAGTCCGCTGTGTAAAAGGGATTCATTTAGAATACATTTAGGCATACAAACATGTAATGTTGTACAGTAAAATCTCAATACTTATATAGTACGGGGTTCAATTTAAATATTAAGGGTAAATAAGTTTTATTAGAATATTTTTTTTTTTGCAAGAATACAATTTTTTTAATAAATATAAGTTCCAAAATGTTCAACCAAAATAACACTTGAACCTAATTTCCAACCAAATATGCATTTTTAGTTGTATAATAAAATTTTAATATATTATAGCTAAATAAACAAAAGTTAATTTTAACTTCAATACAATCGAACAAGCAAGAAGTATATCACAATTAGGACTATAGAGTATAGGAAAAGGCAACAAAATTTAATGTCTACGATAGTGACGTCATGACGTCATTGACCAGATGGAGAACAGCTGTACACTATTTTTATTATATTATTAAACTATTTAACAAGTGACAGACGTATATACATATAGGTGTATATCAGCATCAACGGACACCCCCTTTTTCTTCTTTTTCCTCGAACCGCTTCTTTGTCTTTCTTCTTCTTCGATCCGTCACCACAAGGGATCTGAGACACGAACCCCGGCGATCTGAGATGTGTTTGTTCCGAGATCATAACACGTTCCTTGTTACTTAGATGTCAATTAAGTTGTTACTTGATTGGTTGATATTAATCAATCAAATGCATTTATCAGTCCAGTTAATAGTTAAAAAAAAAAAACTTTTCCTCTATTAGAAAAACGTGTATTAATTAACTTAATTTATCGATCCAGCGACTATAAATTTATGAAGTTTCTACTAACCAAACATAATGGCTGTCAAATATTGTGTTTTTTTATTTCCTGCTAAGGGATAATCCCAAATCTAATCCCCTGTTATCAATTTCTTTTGGTATTTCGTTGAAGGTTGAGACTGTCTTGCACTATGCTTTATGCCTCTCTTACGGATATCGGTTTGGACTGCCATAACACGCCATAAAACCTCGAAACACTTCAAAGTCATCTATTAAAGATGTGACAGCTTCAAAGTCCCCCACAGTTACTGATAGCTAGAACTTTGCCATAGTGAAAACAAGAGAATACCCTTGGAACGCTTAATACTCTCAAAAAGATACCTTGCGCAATAAGGCAACATATTCAAAACGCATTGTCGAACTCCTACTAAAGATAATTATAGTTTCAAATGAAATAATACGGATGACGAACCCCATCCGATCTACAATAATACTATAAAGATTTCAAAAAACAACTACCACTCACCTTAACTTGTGCTCCCTTGAGCTCAACGAAGTGACCCTTCAAATGGGGTGGAACCTTTTCAGGACCAGGGATGGATATTGCAGCAACCATCTGAGGCAACAAATGGGGGATGTTGGTTTGAACTAGCCTGCTGTACAACTGGAATAAGAACATAACCACCAACGGACTCTCAGTAACAATCTTAAAAGACCGGGTACTTGGATTTAGCTGCCCTGCCCCAGCCGTATGACCCATACCCATTTGATCCGACATATCCATTGCTAGCGGCTTCACATCTTCAAGAGACAATGCAGAAGTAGTAGAATTTGATCCCGATATTGTTGGTGCAGGTGGTGGTAGTACTGCCCCACTCTCGAAAAAATGGGTAACAGTCAACCTAAAATTTTGGTAAATCTTACATACAAAATCCAGAAAAGGCTGAACTTCATTCTCCAAAGTCGGCCTAAAGTTCCTCAAAAGATCAAAAATGATCCGAATACATATCAACCCATTTTCTTCATTATCAGTCGTCAGCACATGCATTGCTACTTTTAAAAGATCCTGAACAAACGGACGAAGCACTTCACTATGCGGAAGCCGGTTCAAAATCTCTACAACTACATTCCTTAATTTATGTTCAGGATTATCCGTAAATTGCGGCTTAGTAATATGATAAAGTATAGCAGAAAACGCTCTAAAGTAACACTTGAGAAAATTCAAGTACTCCCCTGTATGCGTAATCTCTAAACTATCTCGAACCTCCATCGCCATTTGTAGCCTCGTTTGAATCGCTAAACAAAACAAAAAACAACAAATCAATAAACATAACAACATCTCTCTCTCACACTACAACAACATCATAATTCACAACATATCGTATAATCAAAACTTCGCTGACGTCATAAATCATAAAAAAAACATGTAATTAAATAAAAAGAAGATGAAATTACCGAGGTCAGGTTCGATGAGATGATGAGAGTGCTGCTCGAAATTCTGAATCGGACTCATCTTGACAGAAACCCTAGTTTTGGTGTCTATATGTGTATGTATATATAAATTAGGGTTTTAGATAGTAATGATCGACATCGGAGGGTTTTAAATTCGACTGAGTTACCTCGCGGTAGTGAATCGGTGGTGAATTAAGTAATAAATTAGAGTTTTGTAGTACTGAGAAATCGAAACCCTAATTTAACTATTCTAGCATTTCATAGTTGTGTCTAGTGTTTGTGTGTATTATATAGAAGAACTATCAAGGCTGGAGTTAAGTTGTTTCCCCTTTGGGTTTTGTTTGTGTTTTTTAAGTCCGAATGGACTTGTTAAGGCCGCGTTTGGTTGTTACTAGTAAATTTTAAATAATGGATTTTCAAAAAAAATTGTTAATTTTTTAATTAGTTAGTGTATTACTTAGAGCAATTCCGATACACCTATATTTGATTTATGTGTTATAGTTGAAAATTATTTCTCCAACATTATTTTTCATCCCTCATCAATTTTGGGGGGAAAAAACAAATACGTTTATCTCCCGCTTCCAATTCCCGCTATTTATCATCTCTCGCTTAATATTACTAATTATTTAATTATATTAACTGACTCTTCACTAAAAAATACGATTATGTATAATATTATAGATCATAAATTATTTATTTCACTTTTCACAATAAAATCGTGATATTACTATTTATATTTGTATATGTATTTGAATTTTTTTTATGTGTATATCTAAATTGTCAATTACCGGTTATTTTAGGCTTTGATTCGTGAACATAGTTTGGAATTTTTCATAGTTTGGAATTTTTCAGCCACCGTGACGTTATACCATATTTACTCTCTGTTGATGATATTGATAAAGTTGCACCGGTCATCGCTAGCATGCATTAACTTTTTCTTCTACATTAAATAACTCATCAATAATTTATATATTATTTGATTATGGAGTGAATTTAATTATGTTGGGATAGTATGTTGGGACTTCTATTCAAATATTATCTATATATAAAACTGTTAGAATATGGCTACTAAAATATTATAGTTGAAATATGACTGTTAAAATATGATCGTTAGAATACAGTCATTGTAATATAAATGTTTAAATATAGACGTTTCATTTAATTATTTAGCATTTCATAACTGTATATCTGTGTGTGTATATAAATGAACATGAAATAATTTTTGAAATATTGTGTTTATTTAAATATGGATAACTTATATATTTTTTATCTATTTATAACTACGGGTTTTAGATTTTAAGGATTATGTTGTAAGTTCAACTTATTTAAGTGATACGAAAATGAGAAACAAGTTATTATATAATGTACACATGCAAATAAGTTATTATATAAGTACACATACATGTGATGTTATATATGATATTTTTATTATTCCTGACTATTTAGTAACAGTGATTTATCCATCTTCGCACGCGTATTTATATTTATTGTCCAATATTAAATTAGTGAATGTGTATTAATCTACGGTTTTAAATGATTTTCAAATAATAACCGCAAATAAGAAACCATCAATATTCACGAAATAATAAAATAATCACAAATTTATAAAAAAAAAAGTGAAACACCCAATTTTACCAAATCCATTTTTTTAAAAAAAAAACTAATAACCTTTTGTACATTAATAATTAGATTCAAACTAAAACTACTAACTTTTGTAGCATCTCTGACGTGGGCTTCATGAGTGTGTCGCAATAAACTTTTGTTTGAACAAGAATGTCCAGATTTTAGGCTAACTGCAGTGAATTTTGTAAGGTTATCAAAATACTATTGCTCTTATGCGAAAAATGTCTTCAAGCCGATTATTAGAAGAAACGTCAACTCTCCGAATTCTTGTACATATCCTCCATCAGGTTGTGTCAAAATTAATATTGATCGTACTCTATTCAGAATTTGGCTTTTACATTGGGGTAGTGCTTCGATATGAACGAGGGGAGCTATGGTCACAACATCTAAGAGAACAGTGGCACGTTGTGTAGAGATGGCGGAGGCAATGGCTGTTAGATATGGGATACAAATTGCTACAAGATTTGGTTTCCAGAACATCATTATTGAAACAGGTGCGTGGAATGTGGTAAATAGTGTCAGATGAGGCTAGCTATTCTCCAATTTATCTAATCTTTGAGGATATTCATAAGGGTAAGTGTTCAATTCATTTAGTATTAGTCATGTTAAAAGAGTTAGGAATATTGTTACTCATTTTGTGGCAAAATGAGAATTAGATAGTAGTGTTGAACACATTTATTTTGGTTCTTTTCCTTAAACTTTAAAAAACTGGTCAATTTTGATCTTTATTAATATATCTTTAACTTTTGCCTAAAAAAAAAACTAACACTACTAACTTGTACAACATAGATAACTAATTTGAACTTTGAAAACTGCATATTTTTACAACGAAAATCAGTAATTTTGTACTACAAAATATAATTGTGAATGATGATTTGTTAACATAAGTGTAACATCCCACATCGATAAGAATAAGAGTATTTGGGGACTTTATAGATACAAGTCAACGACTAATGTATACCAAATTGCTAGCTCTTTTGGACTGACCTATGGTGGATTGTTGGGTCCGGTATACATTCGGTTATGGGCTTGGATGTTATAAATGGTATCAGAGTTATGCCCGGCCGGAAGTGCAGAGGCACTGTCGGGTTCCGTATATGTGTGTTTGTGGGCTCGACGAGGACGTCGACCCTATAAGAGAGGGTGTTTGTAACATCTCACATCTATAAGAATAAGAGTATTTGGGGCCTTTATAGATACAAGTCAATGACTAATGTATACCAAATTGCTAGCTCTTTTGGACTGACCTGTGATGGGTTGTCGGGTCCGTATACATTTGGTTATGGGCTTGGATGTAATAATAAGTGTTCAAAAAATCGGTCTAGGCGGTGCTAAAATGCCCCAACTCGTACCTAGGCGGTGATTAAACATTTTTTTCAAAAATTTGTCAAAATCGGGCCTAGGCGGAACATAATGAAAAAAAGATACTTTAAACTTTTTATGATTAAAATTCATTAATTTTATAATTTCACAAAATATCATACCAATTAGTAACATAAATTACTGTGTAAAAAGTTACAAGTAAGTTAATATATTTATTTTATTACATAAAATATAAAAATGATATATTAATTAGTTAGAAATGTACCTTAAAATATATTTAATATTTTAAACTTGATAATTAGTTCATAATGAGTGTCAATGTGTAGATATGTTTAATACCATTCTATTTTTTTATCAAACAAATCTTGGCATATTGATTATTATATAATTATAAAAATTAAAAATAATAGTTATATTCTTGGATTAATGTGTCGATTAATCGGTCCGATTAATCTCTGACTTACTGATTAATCTCTCGAAAGTACCCTTATCGCCCTCGGACCCCTAGCGATTTCTGGAACACTTAGCATAGACCGATAATTGTTAAAAAAATCAATTATGACATACTGTTAATATATCAAGATAATGGTTATGATTCGAATTATATTTATGTGAATTCATGTTTGTGTTAATAGAATATAAAGATAGCGATAAGTACCCAACTTCCCAAAGGCCCAAAGTCGTCAAATACGCCGTCAAACGACACTGTTCGCGGCCTCCGTTTGCTCTCGCGGGAGTGTCCCTAACCCCAATTGCCGCTCACCACGCCGTTGCCACCATCGGGCGACGCAAAGGATTTTCACGGCCAATTTTCGTCGTTGTCTGACAGCTCCCACATTTGGCTTCTCACGCGTCAATACTAGGGACATAGATGTTTTAAGTGCCTTGCACTATTTGTGCTACAATTCACAATTTAAGTGCAAATGACAGCTAAGGACGCATAGTCAAAAAGAAATGATTACTAAGATGAAATATTGAGGCCCTTGTCAATCAAGCATAGACAACCCCGAGGTAGACCATAGCAAGCAGCCCCAAACCCTGTATTGTCCTCCAGTAATAAGCCTAAGCCCTCCCTCATTCGTAATTACGGGTAAAATAAGGTTTCCGTGTTTACAGCTAACCTTGAGAGAAAGTCACCAAAAATGAGATTATATTCCCTCAATCTTATCTAAAAAAGGGAAAAAGCTACAGACATACCGAGGTAAATCTAGTAAGAGAATATCCACACACACTAACAAAAAACACTTCATACACTCATCTTTAAACTCTCTTTAGATATTTGCTCCAACTCAACTCCGATCACTGATTATCACGCCGGAGGTGCTTGACGGCCACCACTACTGGTCAAGCATTGTTTTATAGGACCCCAATAACAGGTCAGAACTACCACGGAGCGGTAATTCACATGGCGGAGCAAGTTTGGCATTTATTAGATAGAAAAAGATATATATAGCAATCGAGTAATCGCGGAGTGAAGTATGGGCTGAAGATCATCGAAAATCACATTATAGTTATGTGTAAGGGATCAGAGATCATCCCGCAATAAACAAAGGGGCAAGAAATAAAAAAATATATGAGATCATAAAAGACGTGATATATAACTATATTTATGTTAGTATATAGTCAAAAAGATAAAAAGATAAATAAGGGTGAAAGAAATAAAAAATATCTTATATAGAATATAAAAAGGTAATGTGTTTTAGCAGAAAAAGTTAATTTGTTAGTAATTAGTATTTATAAGGGAAAATAAATTCATTCGTCACTGAACTATTACTATTTTATTGCTCAAGTCCCTGAACAAAATATTCCAACATTAACGTCACTTTTCTTTTGAATTTTTTTTGTTCAAGTCTTTCCGTGTAAAATCCGTATTTTTTTTAATTATTAGATATTAATTTAATTAGGTAAATATTTTTAATTAGAATATTCTGGAAACTTTTATGTAGACTAATTGATTTGAGAAAAAATTTGTTATTAGT
>PHNY01078444.1:3584-15783 GCA_003724115.2 Anethum foeniculum
TATTTTGTGTATGAACATGTGCTATAGGATGTTCAACTTTGATTCCAATAGACAAACAATATTCATTAAAAGCTCGTGATGTGAACTCTGCAGCATTATCCAAACGGATCATACCAATATTATGATCCGGGAACTGTGCTCTTAACCAAATTATTTGTGCCAGTAGTATCGCAAACGCCAGGTTGCGAGAAGATAATAAGCACACATGTGACCATCTTGTTGATGCATCAATCAATACCATAAAATATTTGAATGGTCCACATGAAGGGTGAATGGGCCCACATATATCNNNAGCTAAATATGGCTTAATGATCAGTTTACCTTGAGAACATGATGCACATGAGAATTCATTTGTTTAAAAAATCTTCTGGTTTTTTAATGGATGCTCATGTGAGTTTTCAATAATTCTCTGCATCATAATAGATCCCGGATGTCCCAACCGGTCATGGCAAACAACAAAATTATTTGTATCAGTAAACTTCTAGTTTACGATAACATTTGCCTCAATTTTACATATATTCGTATAATATAATCCGGAAGTAAAAGTGGGTAGTTCTTCCTTGATATATTTTTTTTACCCTAGATGATGCATGTTATAAATAAGAATTCTTTTCCTTCTTTACTTATAGTTTCAATTTGATATCCATTTCTGCGAATATCTTTGAAACTCAACCAGTTTCTTTGTGATTTTGGAGAGAACAATGCATCAGTTATAATAAATTTTGTTCCTCCAGGTAATAGTAAAGTAGCTCTTCCGGAGCCTTCGATCAATTTTATACTTCCCGAAATTGTGCAAACATTTCCTTCATGTTTATTTAAAGAGGTGAAATATTTTTCATTTTTTAAGAATAGTATGAGTAGTACAAATATCTTCCTCTTTTGTTATAAGTCCAATGCAAGAATGAAAAATATCCATATCGCTTCAATAATAGATAAACATATGATCAGTAACATTGATAATCATCATAAAGGAATACAGTCATAATATATATGCATATGTAAGATAAAGTAAACAAGTACATCATGCACTGTGATTATCATTTGGTGTATTGGTGTCATCTTGAGTATCATAAAAATCAGCCGTATCCAAATATGTCATTTTAAGCCAATTATCTGCGTGGTCTTTATCTTCAGAAACCAAATTTGTTTCAACATTCTCATCTTTGTTCTTCAAAGATGCTTGGTAAAGCTTAACCAAATGTTTAGGCGTACGATAGGTACGCGACCAGTGGCCTTTCATTCCACATCTATAACATTCATTTTCAGTGATCTTCTTTCCTTTCTCCTTATCAATAATTTTCTCCAACTTTTGGATGGGATTAGATTTATCATACTTAAGTTGAGGATAATTTTGGATTTCAAATCCTCGACCACGTGTTCCACGTCCATGAATATAATTATTTCCACGACCTCGTCCACGCCCCCATAATTATATGTTGCCGCATTCACTTCAGGGAAAGGGCTTGATCCAGTTGGGCGAGACTCGTGATTCTTCAACAAAAGCTTGTTATTTTGTTTAACAACAAGAAGGCATGAAATTAAATCTGAATATTTTGTAAAACCTTTTTCATGATATTGTTGCTGCAGGAGTACATTTGAGGCATGAAAAGTTGAATAAGTTTTTTCCAACATATCCTCGTCAGTGATTTCCCCCCCGCATAATTTAGTTGAGAACTTATTTTAAAAAGAGCGGAGTTATATTCACTGATAGTTTTAAAATCTTGAAGCCTCAAATGCATCTAATCATAGCGAGCTTTTGGAAGAATCACAGTCTTTTGGTGATCATACCTATCTTTTAAATTTTTCACAAATCAAGTGGATTTTTCACCGTGAGATATTCAGCCTTAAATCCTTCTTGGAGGTGGCGGCGAAGAAAATCATAGCTTTTGCGCGGTTGGACTCGGACTCTTTATTGCCCTCTTTGATTGTATCTTCGAGACCTTGTGCGGCTAAGTGAATTTCAATATCCAAGACAAGTAATTCTATCCGGTGATATTAAGAGCCTCAAATTCAAGTTTGGTAAAATTTGACATTTTTATAGAGTTATAAAATAATCATAAGCCGGAATTAAAATTAGAATAAAAACAAACCTTTTATGAGTGTACAGATAATACACATAATATGCGTGTACAAATTGATTCATGAAATTGAAAAATCTAATTGACATAGAGAATTCTTACATGGTAAAAATAAGACTATCCTGATTAAAAAAATGGTGTATAATTGTGCTAGAATATTTATGCAAGTATAAGTTATACATAAATTAAAATAACTTAGAATAAGAATAGCATACCTTGATCTGAAAGAAGATCCTTACTTTAAATCGATGAGCAATCTCGCGACCACCAAACTTTAATGGATGAGCAACCTTATGATATAGACTAAAACCCACGAGCAGTATCGTGCTGATAACGTGTTATGAATATTATTATATCTATAATATATTAGGCTACTAGAAAGAGAGCAAGAGAACAAGAGAATAATTGTGTATTACTTTTATATATTTACAAGATCAACTTTGGCACCTATTTATAGGTGCACTACATGGAGGTTACAAGGTACTTGAAAGGCCAAAAGTCTATAGTTACAAGAACTTGAAACATCAAAGGTCTAGAAATTGAAAGATCAAAAGCTTGTTCTGGAATAGTGTAGGACATTCATTTAGAATAGATTTAGAATTTTCAAAATATTTTCTGAAGCCCCTTAGTAACTTTTTCTCAATGTAAACGAAAAACACGAATCAATTGTTTCATTCCAGTTTCTAAAGACATGTAGATTATGGATGTAGACGGGTGTGATATGGATAATGATCAGGAAAAGTGTAGAAGCATCCAGGTAAGTACTCCTTGTATGACGTGTCTCCCTTACGGGGATTCTCAATTGTTCCCGAACACTCTTCTTTATGTTATATAAGCACACATGTCCATCTTTCTTCATGTAAAACAGAGAAGCAAACAAAAAATCACAAATCAAAATAAATTCTTGTTGTTAATCTCAACCAAAATATTAGAAAAAATGTCGCTGATTCCAAGCTTCTTCTGTGGGCGTCGTAGCAACGTTTTCGACCCCTTCTCCCTGGAAATCTACGATCCTTTTCATGACTTCCCTAGCGCTCTCTCCAGTGCTAGTGGTGGACAAAATGAAACAACTGCAATAGCCAAATGCGAATCGACTGAAAAGAGACCCTGGAAGCACATGTGTTCAAGACTGACATGCCGGGACTCAAGAAAGAGGAAGTGAAAGTTGAAATTGAGGAAGGAAAAGTGCTGCAGATAAGCGGAGAGAGGAATAAAGAGCAGGAGGAGAAGACTGACAAGTTTCATCGCGTGGAGAGGAGTTTTGGAAAGTTCTTGAGGAGGTTTAGGCTCCCCAAGAATGCGAAAATGGAGGAAGTGAAGGCTTGTATGGAGAACGGTGTGCTTACTGTCACGGTTCCTAAGATTGAAGAGAAGATACCCGAAGTCAAGGCTATTGATATCTCTGGCTAGACCCACTCTTTTCTTTTATCAAGTGTGTTTCTAATATTTTATTGTGTTCAGTATGGCTGTTTTGGGTTGCGTCCGTGTTTATTCTTCCTTGCATTTCTGTTTGGTGTCCAGTCCAGTGTAATAATGTGTGACATGTTATAATAAATTAAATATATGTATGTCTGGAGTAAAAGCTTTGTTCTTGTTTGTGCCTGCACTTAATTTACTGGTGAATTGTTAACAACTTGATGTTGAAGCAAATTTATGTTTTTAAACTTGATTGTAAAATGGCAGTGGAACATTTCAACGAGCAGAATTCGGTAAAGAATCTAAAGGACATTCACACCTTAAACCTATGGAAGGTTAACCAACAAAAATACGAGTAAATCACCGATGAATAATTCGGTAAAGAATCTAAAGGACATTCACACCTTAAACCTATGGAAGGTTAACCAACAAAAATACGAGTAAATCACCGATGAATAATAGTGATACACCAATAACTTACATTTCTAATAGAAGTCCATACTGGATATTTTTCTTAATGGGTTGCTTCTCATTACGAGATGGAACTGCTTGATAACTTAGCTGGTTCATTTTTTAGAGCCTCTCAATCCTATCTTCATTCTGAGTCTTGAAGACCATGTCATACATTTACTGAACGTCTTGGTACTGCTTGTAGTGGCTCTAGTTCTCTAGCCGTGGCCTCCACTGTCTCCCTCATGTCAATCCTTGTTTCACTGTTGTGATTCTCACAAAGTTCTCAGTCGAAATGATGAAGTAACGAGCCAAGCATTAATGGCATCACATGATGAGTCAATGGAAGACCTGTACAAATTCTTCTCCTAGCTCCAAACGATATCAGCTTCAAAGTTATGACCCTTGTATCCAGTATTGGATTCCAAAAATCTCTCTGGTTTAAAAGAAGAAGCGTCTTCCCAATGTTCTTCATCCATTCCAATTGCCCAACCATGTATTTAAACCTCTATAACTTTGGGAATGCTATACCCATGAGGTTGCTGATATCGTGAATTGCTTTTCTCGAAAATAAATCATGCATAGTGTTTCCTTAAAAATTGCTCGCAAGTAATGCAAATTGTCAATGTCAGTCTCTTCCAGTTTCTTGTTTGCTCCAATAACTCTACCAAGCTCAGCTTTAATTTTTACCATTGTTTAATTATTTTAAAGAACCTCACACATAGCCTATTCCACTATCGTGCTAATCGTCTCTGTTCTATCAAAAAAAAGTTTAAATTTCTATCAATTTTCCCCATGTGGCAATCCATACTCTTTCTTAATCCTTGCAAGTCGAGCCATCTTAAGCCATGGAAACAAATGTGAAATATTTTGACGGCCCAATCACTCTGTAAATCCTAACAGGGCCATGTAAAATTCAGAAGCAATCTCCACATCTGGATCCACCAGGTCATGAGAAAGAATGAGATTTCCAATCATGTAAAATAGTGCTGGAAAATACATAGTGTGTCAGTACGATTGTTGAATTTTCATAATTCTGTACTTCCCCCAATCCTTAATAACATGTCATCTACGCAGTTTTACCTACCTAACATTGTTTCATTGATTCTTTTATTAGTGAAGAACTCAATGAACATATTCGCCTCAAAGTTCACTGATAAATGTTTTACGAACTTAAAGCTCATAGCACTTATGGTAGACGTCATGAGACCGCATTGTGTCGATAATAGTTTTGTCAAAGAAGGAGAGATCATGATTTTTAAACAGTTCTTCGGCTGAACCTGCTGATTGAACTACTACAACGTTGACTGCAACTATAGAAGAGGCCCCATGTAGCACTACTATTTTGTTTTAATGCGGCAGTACTTTTGTGTGGTAAGGTTCCAAGATCGAATATATTTCCTATAAAGGGCCAACCCCCGTGGCCCGGGGGAAGCTTATGAGCAGAATTACGATTGGAATTTATCTTCCGTAGACGCCAAAAAAGTGGTTTCAAACTGATCAATATGGGGCAAAAAGCATGATTCCAGTTCCACTCCATTTACAAATTTCAGGTTTGTTATACAACGTTGTCAACGGACTGATGGAAACAAAAATATTCAGCCATGACATTTCCTTGTGGGTTCCATAGTAGCAATATAGTCGCATACAAGAGCATCTCCGGTAGAGGAAGTTTTAGGGTGTCAACTATGTTCAACATATCATAAATAATAATTATTTTTTTTATTTATATCACATTTAACACCTTTCAAGTCCAATAGTTGATATCGCATGTAAGGTGTTTACATGGTCCCCAAACAAATTATATAAAAACTAGATATAGTATAAATGGGTATGGACTATATATACTTTTATAGCAATAATTTTAGTTTTTTCATTTAGATAAGGTGTCAAAAGGGTGCCAAAAGTTGGCAACTACTGTTGGCACTCCTTGGTCACCCTTATAATTTTAATAAAAAAGGCACAAAAGAGTGTCATGCCACGTAGAATTTGGTACCCTACTTCGCATCCCTATTAGAGTTGCTCTAAGCGAGATCCCTACATTTACGGTAAGAATCCTACTTTTTAACGATAAAAAAGTTGAGTAAATAAATAAGAAAGAAGAGGGAAATGTGGCTTAAAACTTAGGAAATTTTTTGTTTTAAAAGGCAATCAGTAAAATTCAATATTCTAAATTTAAATGTTGTTAAATTTTATTTATTTAATTGTTTATAGGACAACGTAAGACATCTCTAACATGATTTTCGAGTTTTATATCACATAATAAACGTCTTTTTTAATTAGTGGTTACTCATCCATCTTATCTATAACAACAATAATATATAGAGCAGCGCTATATATTTCGAAAGAGTTTTAGAAATTTTCCCATTATTATCATTATATTATTTGGTGAGATTCATAATAATACATGAGAGATTAGTTAATTCATGAGAGATTAGTTAATGACGTAATAAGAACTAAATATTTGAGAAAGATTTAGGCAATCTTAGCATTTTTTTACATAAAAGGCTTTGATTTTCTACTTTTATAAGAGCAAGTCCAACAATGTCTTGGTAGATACCTTATAAATATAATAAAATATAGTGTCCTAGTAATTTAAGACAATATTTTTTATATCAACTCCAATAATTTGCCTTATATTTGTGCCTTATTATTAAAATAATAATATATTTGAATTACGATTGTAGGGAAGGGGAAAGATGTAAGAGAAGAGATGTGTAGAAAATGACGAAAATATTTTTTTTATTGAAAGTAATGAAATAAGGCATGATTAGTGATGCCTTAAAAATGAGGCATGTGATGTGCTAGGACATTGTTGGAGCACATATTTGTCCAAAATGCCTCAAATTTTAGTTTAGGACAACATTTTAAGGCACTGCTGTACTTGCTCTAAATGATAAACGGCTATGATAAATTTTCTTAAATGGACCGATTTGATAGGGAATAACGGTTTTTAAACGAACTGATTTGGTAGGTTATTATGGTCAAACAGAATTTTTTTTAATAGTAATAAACTTATTTTTTTATCATATCATATGATGGAACCTAATCTGTTTGATTGATTGAAACAAAAATAAGTTGAATTAGATATTAGTAGTTAGTGTCGGTCGGTTTGGGCACTTTGAGGTTTTAAACTGAGTCAAACCGAAAATATTAGTCTTTTAAAATTTAAAACTGAAACCAACTATTATGTAAAAAATTCAAATCATACTAATCCATTTAAACGGTTCGGTTTGGTTTCGGTTTAGACTGATTTTATTCATATGAAAAAAATTTAGCAACTAAATTATTTCAACTGGAAAAAAATAATAAGAATCAAAAGTAAAAATCATATTACGAATCAATATTTTTGAATTTAAGATATAAAATATGTACGACCTTGACAAATAAAAAGAGAGGAAAGTGAAGAATATGAGAAAAATATGATTATTATACTTTTGTTGAATAAAAATAAAAACAACGAAAAACTATCACATACATAAAACACAATCTTATAATAAAATCTACCATTAGATATTTGGACTTTTGTATATTTTATAGATTATAATTTTATAATTAATCATCAACATCATTTTTATTATAATACTTGAGTCTACCCAGGTATGCAGTTAACATGCGATTAACAAATCAGAAAATTATGAATTATTTAGCACCAATCAGAGCGCATTTCTAAATTTTAGACCAATCATATTATATCAAGATTTTTTCTTATTTGACATTCTCATCCTACTTTACTAACCATGGTTGGTTAACAATTTTAATTACGATAATGATTTTCTTTAACATATTTATATATTAATTATTTTTCCATACTTATTTATTTCTATTCTCGTATTTAATAATCAATTATTTGCTCTTGTAGGTATTTTGCAAAAAAAATAAAGAAAATAAAGAAAAGGGAAAACAGCAAGGAAGGGCAAAGTGGGAAGCACCAAAAAGAACAAAAAGGAAAAGAGAAAAGAGAAAAAAAAAAAGGAAAAGAAAAGAAAATGGGGGAAGGCTTGGGATGCTTCTAGAAGATTCTTGAAAGGCTTAATGAAGAAGGAATGATCAATGGCTAGAATTTTAACAACATACCAACAAATGTATGGCTAGGATTAACCTAAACCCACCCCTAAACCATAATTTTCTCCTATAAATAGACACCTTTACTTCCTTGGAAATTAGACCCCCTAGGCTAGGACCCTAGGTTGGATTAGATTAGCTTTATTTTCTTGTTCTTTCATTTTCTTGTTTTTGCTCTCTTTCAAATTTTGTAAACACTCCTTTCATTTTAATGTAAGTTCAAGCTTTTTCTTTTATGTCTCTCTTGCTCTTTACTTTATTGTTCTAGATCTAGTTTTTTTTAGTTGGCCATGAATTTCTATAAACCCAAGAGTGAATCTATTAGTCTTTGTACTACCACTCTTGGTTGAAAGATGCCTCTTATTTATTGTTCTTGTTTTAGTTAGAGTTATTTTAATGTTTAGCCTATTTAGATCTCCATTTTAATGTTGGGTTTGATGAGTTAGTGTAATTGTTGTTTGGTTCTTGTGGATTTTCTATGCTTAGTAGTTAAAATTTTAATTTTTATGCCATGATTGTTGTTAATTTTGTTGGTTTTAATGTTTGTTAGTGTAGATCTAGTTTTTATATGTATTTTGATATGCTAGAGTGGATGGGTATGTGTGTTTTTAATTTCATGTTTCCAAGTTGGTAGTGGTGAGTTGCACTTTAAATATTTAGATCTAGTTGTTGTTCTAAAATTTGATTGTCTTTAATTTTTCCGGTGTGTTTTTAGCTTTCCGACCAAATTCCGACATAAAATTCATTTATGTTGGGGTTTGGTTGGTTTCTTTAATAATTTTTTAAGTTCCTGCATAAATTTTAAGCCATAATTGTCATAACTTTTAATTAAAGTTAATTAGTTAGACTTTATTATTTTTGGATTGATTTCATTTTTCTCCCATGTTTTCAGTTTATTCTTAGATTTGGTTTTGATTTTGGTTCTAATATTACTCTTCTTCATTTTACAAATCTCCCCGCAGCTTTAATTCTTATTCGATTCTCCTTCTTCCTCCTTACTGCAATTCATACACGCCCTTTTTCACGACAACCTTATCCCTCCTTAATCACATCACCTGTTCTCACCCCTGTGTTTTTAACATTAAAATATATATACTAAAAAATCACTATTATAATCTGAAATCAATTAAAATATACAATTATATAGTTTAAATTAGCAATATCTGAATAATTCGAATTTGCTCAGATTAAATAACTTGAAAAATATTCATAACTTTAAAAACTCAGAAAAAAATCGGAAAAAAATATATTCAATGTTTGTAAATAATATGTATTTAGTTTAAAAAATATAATATTTTAATCATACCATTTTCAAATCGAGGTATCGCGCCTTCGCTGTCCATAAATTGTAACAGTCCAATATGAGAAGATCAATCTTGGGTCAAATGAAAGCCTAAAATAACCTTTCTTTCCTAGTTTCATAAGTTGGGCCAGTGTTTGGTAAATGAAAGCTCAAATCAACCTTTCTTTTCTCGTATTCTCCATTGGGCCAGATTTTATTAAATGAAAGACCAAATCAACCTTTATGTCCTCGTTTTCTTCATTGGGCCAGGTTTTATTAAATGAAAGACCAAATCAATCTTTTTTCCTCGTCTTCTCCGAATACGATGTGTATATATAATGTGGAGTAATACCCTAAAATTCGCCCCCGTCAATCACGGCGGTCGTACTTGCCGGAATTCAATCATCTCCTGTCTTATTTCCGTGCTCCTGCAGCCATACGCACCCATGATCGGTACGATACACACACTTGTATGTATGTATAAATAGCAGTCACTTATCGATCACTTGTTTTTATATGTGTTATTATTTGTGTATTGAATTGTGTTTTGTTATTCTGATTGCATTACATATAAAATACGAATGTCCGAGTTTGTGGAGAAATTTAAAATTTAAATATGTTATGTGGATAATGGAAACATGGCTATATTTAATAGAAGTCGAACAACTTACTATATTTAAGGGAGGTTATGGTAGCTTAATAACATGTTAATTATGTTTGATTGTTATCGAGTCGGTCATGAAAATTGTGCTTTATTAACATGCCTTTCTAATTTCACGGATTTACATTTTAAAGTTAAGTAAATATTTTACGAGCACTATGATGAATTCTTAAAGTGATATTAAGTTTTTAAAAACTCTGATGGAAATTTGGTAATGATATTCTAATCATACTCTCCACATTTACAATTACTAATAACCAAAAATTATCACTTATAATTAGAATATCATTAACAAATTGCCATCAGAGTTTTTAAAAACTTAATATCACTTTAAGAATTCATCATAGTGCTCGTAAAATATTTACTTAAGTTTAATATGTAAATCCATGAAATTAGCAAGGCATCTTAATAAGGCACAATTTTCATGACCGACTTTCGGTAATAATCAAACTTAATTAGCATGTTTAAGCTACCATAACCTCCCTTGAATATGGTAATTTTTTCGATTTCTATTAAATATAGTCCTCTTTCCATTATCCACTCAACATACTTAAATTTAAATTTCTCCACAAACTTGAACATTTGTATTTTAAATGTAATGCAATCAGAATAACAAAACACAATTCAATAAAAAAATAACACAGATAAACATGTGATTGATAAGTGACTGATGTTTATACATACATTCAAGTGTGTGTATTGTACCGATCATGGATGAGTATAGCTGCAGGAGCGCCGAAAATGAGACCGGAGACGATTGAATTCCGACAAGTACGACCGCCATGATTGACGGGGGCGAATTGTAAGGTTATTACTACACAGTATATATACACATCGTATTCACAGAAAACGAGGAAAGAAAGGTTGATTTGGTCTTTCATTTAATAAAACCTGGCCCAATGGAGAAAACTAGGAAAGAAAGGTTGATTTTAGGCTTTCATTTGACCCAAGATTGATCTTCTTATGTAGGACTATTACAATTTATGAACCGTTAACAATAAGCGAAGGTGCAGTATACCTCAATTTGAAAAAGATGCCTTGGTGGTGAAATGGTAGACACGCGAGACTCAAACTCTCGTGCTCAAGAGCGTGGAGGTTTGATGGTATGATTAAAATAATGTATTTTTTAAACCCAATGTGTATGTAATGCCTGGTATAGATTGCATTAAAATAATATATATTTTCACTTAGTACCTCCCACTAGGAGTCAAGGTCTTATTTAGTGACAAGTCAAACTTTGATCAAACCCGAGTCAATTATGGTCAAACACAGGCTTTAAAATAAAGAAATATGCTTTATTGTTTGACTTAGCTAAAATATGTAAAATATTATTTAATGGTATTTTACAATATTTTAGTAGTGGCACTTAGGAGGCAAACCTTTATATTTTGTATCAGTCGTTTTAAATATTACCGTTTTATAATCTTTCGAAACGACGACTCGTACCAACGGATGTTTCATGGCTTACACACTTTGAATTTTTTTTATAAATATCCGTAATTCTTTAACATTATATATTGCCTTCTAATGTAAGTCTAGTCTCGTATTAAAAATATACTTCTCCCGAGGCCCGTAAAGGTTATATTTATTCGGGAAATATTATTTTAAATATGCTGGTACATCTCCTAACACCTTTGAACAGGCTATGGGTTCCTTGGCACCCACTGGGCCAGGTGCTAAGCCCGTTTAGTAATAAATTTTTTTATTAAGGAACCCACTAACGATTTATCCAGGAACCCACTAGCCACTAGGCCCATTAGGTATCAGCCATTCAGCCCAATAATAAAACAAAGTCTTAGTATAGCATCATTCAGCAAGACTGAGACAGCAGCATAATTCGATTAAAAGAAACAGAGTGGAAGAAAGCAACTTCCTCCCTCGCGACTCCCTCTCTGTGATAGACTGAATCTCCCGCTTGGTCGCTTGGCTGCTTCAATTGTTAAAAATCGAAAGCCTCTTAAACACTCCTTTCTCTTATAGTCTTCTTCCATTCTTACTTTGGATCTACAACTTCTCAAGTAAGCAATTTTTGAATTTTGTATTTTTTTTATTTTTTTTTTTGTAATCAAACATATAATGTCCTAATTGTTAATGTTTATTGTGCTATATTGTTAGTGACTTAATGAGCTAGTTGCTTAATTGATTGTTTATTAATTATTAATTAGATTGAAATTGTTTAATAATTAGATTGTTTAATTAGTTAATTGATTAATTTAATTTAATATGTTTATTTTACAGATTTTAAAA
>PHNY01078444.1:21687-32205 GCA_003724115.2 Anethum foeniculum
AATAAATATTTGTAGGTTTGTAAAGGCTTCTCCCCCTACGTTAAGGAGTGGGTTTTTAGTGGTAACTCTCGAGATCGGGGAGGGTCTCGGGGATTGGATGTAGGGATATATATCTATTAGAGGTGTATATATATCGCGAACCAGGTGAAAAATCGACCGCGTGGTTTGTTGTTCTTTCTCTTTTTTTATGCAGTTATAACTTGCTAATCACTCGTTTTTCAAAAAAAAAAAAAAAACCGTTTTGGATAAATTGCTCGGGGCAAGTCATCTTGATATTTCGAATCCGCTCTTCAGGAAGTCTGTATCATTCTTCTCGGATTGCTAAATCGATGCCTAGAACTGAGGGGTTTTAAGCGGCTTACGAGCTCTCCTTCGGAACTGGTTGATTGATCTCGAAATATCGTAGATTGCTCACCTTTGCGTAATTTACTAAAGCGAAAATTTTTAAAAAGGGCAATTTAATTTTTAAATTGGTAATAAGCTATTCAACCCCCCTTCTAGCTTATTAGTACGTCATATCGGACCTAATACATACTTTATTGCACCTTTGCTTTGATAATACCTATGTTGAACCCCCGATCATTGCGAACTTATAATCCTTGATAGACCATTTTCTTTTATACCTGGAAAGTTTTGAAATAGATATTAAGAATGATTTTGGACTTGAAAGAGTCGGAATGATTTCAAAGGCTGGTAATTCTTTTAAAAATGAAAAATGATTTTGTTATTTAAATGTTTTCCAATATAAAGGCTTTCATTGAAATCCTAAAGATTGGAGGCGTAAGTGGTCGTGTAACAACGATCCAGCTAAGTGTATGAAGCTGGAGATGGACCGGAGCGTAATTAAACCGGAGATGGACCGGTATATTTAAAAGGCCAAAATAGTGTCTTAGGTACCTTATCACCAGATGGAGGTCAATACGGGCTGATCACCCGTATCTCTATATTTTGAAAAATTATACACTCCAATCAAATGATATGAAAATCTCAGTAATGTCAAATTGAATGTTTTATTAATAAGAAGAATTGAAACTTGAAAAGGGAAAGTTTTTTATTGTCTCCTATCAATAAAGGTTTAAAAAAAAAGTTACTTGAAATGTCCAGCTTGATTGACCTGTTGATTGAAACCTTGAACCTTGAATATCCTGAAGCTTTTTATAAGTACACACTGTTTAAAGTAACTGTTAGCTTTCAGTTGTAGATATTTTAGTTACTTGCTGAGCCATATTTGCTCATAGTATTGTTTTTATGCTAACCTTGATAGTTAAGCAAGAGGATGGCCCGACTTAGATGTACAGCCAGGAAGAGTGTCTATAACGGTCCTTTACACACCTTTAGATTTGCTATCCCAAACTAGGTGGATGGTTTTTAGCGAGAGGATCGGTTTAGCTTTTGGTGGTGTAATCTTTGCAGTTCAGATACAGTGGGTTATCTGACGATTCCAAATCGGAATTGTATTTATATTGATATAACCAGGTTGTAATTAAAGGCTTTTATTTTGATTAGTAGTTATAATCTGTTTCATACCTTATCATGTCGAGATCCTAGTAGTTTTCGGGGTTTTGCTTATTGTTATTTTATATTGATTAGTGGTTGTGGGTCCCAAATCCTGACCCCGGGTTTGAAGACGTCACAAGTTGGTATCAGAGCTACAGGATTTGGTCCCTAAAATAGAAAAGGTTAGAAAGGTTATAGGTTAAGGTTATAAGTATACGAGAGTGAACAACTCATATAGAGTTGAGTTAAGATTATTGGAAATAACCTGGAGAGTTAGATTATTTCAGGGATTATATTAGACTTAAGATAACCCTAATATCATTTTGTTGATTTGGTGTTTTATGTCTTATCTCAGGTTCCCGATAGCAGTTCAGATGACAGTGACGATGAGATGACCCCTCCTGCTTCTCCAATGATTACCCCTCCACTATCACCAGAGGAGCCACATCATGCTAGTTCTGAGCCTGAGGAGGACCCCTCTGAATAGGGCTGCACATGGGTCGGGTTAGCCGGTTTAGAGGCGGTTTTACAACCCTACCCAATTAAATCGGTTTGAAATTTTTTAACCTAACCCATGAAATAAAAATCTGTAATCCAACCCTACCCGTCGTACATCGGTTTGGGTCGGGTTGAATGGGTTGAATGATTCCATTAAAAAGTTTCAATATTGTATATCTATTGCTTATTATCATTTTAAAATTTTTGGTAATGCATATCATATCGTAAATAAGATGCACAGGCACGAAATATAACCATACATCTATAAATGAAAATGAATAATGTAAGAAATAGCAACCATAAATTGAACAAAGAAAATTCTAACATATTCGTTAGCACTCTTTATAAGGGTGAGAAGAAAAGATAATACACAAAAACACATAAGAAGAGGTGTAGATTAAATTAAACTTGAAAAATTAAATAAAATTAAAAGTAACATATTATTGAATTGGGTTAGTTGGGTTAGGGTAAAAATATTTGTAACCCGTACCCAACCTATTTACGTTCGGGTTGAACAATTAACAAACCATCTATTATTCGGTTTGCATTGGGTCGGGTTTTTCGGGTTAAAAAAGGGTTGGGTTGGTTTGGTCGGTTTACTCAACCCATGTGCAGCCCTACCTCTGAGGACCCAGTTTCCCAGCCACCCACTCCTATCCATGTGACCTCATCTGAGCCTGTGCCAGTTAGGTCAGAGATTCCAGATACTGCTGTTGAGCCTTCAGTTCCTGTTAGAGCTACTACCCTGCCAGTGCCTACCTATGTGTGTTCTGATTTGGCTAGGGATCGTGACTTTGTGTTCACTCACCACCCAGAGTTAAGGGCCTTGGTTTATAGGATGGCTTTTGAGTCTAGGCAGCGTATGGCTATTCCAGATCCCGAGTGGCGTGTTAGGATTAGTATGGTGGAGCAGGTTGCCCGCAGGCATTTGGAGGTGGGATCAACTACCAGTATTGCTGAGGACGAGGCTCGTAGGGTTCACAAGCTGTTGAGGTGGATGTTGTCTGTGCTGAGGGAGATTCTGGACCGTGATGCTTAGGTCAGAGATGTCTGTTGCTAGTAGTCAGGACTGTCAGTAGAGTCCTATTGTTGTGTGTTGTGTTGTTGTGTTTTATCAGTGCCGGTAGGCTTGGTGTATTTGATTAGATGCCGGATTCCCTATCATGACTTCAGTTGTTTTAGTTGCAGTAGTATGTTGTAGCAGTGTAGTTGGTCAGCAGTTGGTGGCGAGTAGGGGGATATTTTCCCAGTTTTCCCTTATTTGATCATATTTATATTGTTGTACCTTGTTTTCTTAGGAACTGATTCTGTAGCCTGTTTTTATATTATCTACGCACCTTTGTTTATTTACTGCTCCATTTCCTTAAACTTTGTTTTGCATCTTATCAACAGTTATTTGACTAATACCTATACATGATACCTTCTGTAATTGAACCATCTTAAACTATCACCCCACTAATACCCTGTTAAGACGAGCAACTTATATAGTAATAGAGTGCACGTGCTAAAATTTGAAACCTTTGAAATAAAAATTTTTGGGCTTGAACTATTTAGTGTACCTGCATACATGTGATATGCCATGCTAGCATATTATTAAATAAGTTGCTTGTCCAGAAACAGTGAAATGGCAGATCAACCTATCAACCTAGAAGAAGGAAACCAAAACCAGAACCAAGCACCAGACCCAGAAAATCCTTTGATGAATCAACTTCTTCAACAACAAGCTGCAGCCCTTAATCAACAACAACAGCCACCCCCAGCACCCCGTGTTGGAAAATTCAAATATTTTTCAGTCCACCAATCCTCTAGAGTTTGTAGGATCTGCAGACTCGCTTAAAGTTAAATCTTGGATAAAAGGGATAGAAAAGTGTTTTGCTTTAGCTGAAGTGGCAGAAGATAAGAAAGTGGAGTATGCTAGTTTCTACCTGAAGGATGAGGCAAGTTATTGGCGGGACTCTACAAAGACACTACAAGGAAATGGAGTGGTTACGTGGCAGAAATTTACAAAATTATTCATGGAAAATTATTTGTCAAGTTATATATAAGATCAGTTGGAACTCATATTTTTGGAATTGAAACAAGGGGATATGTCAGTGACAGATTATGAGGTGAAGTTTTTAGAATTAGCAAGATTTGTGCCAAAATACGTTGATACGGAAGCGAAGAAAGCCAAAAGGTTTTAACAAGGATTAAAGTCATGGATTCGCAGTAAGGTAGCTATTCTTGAATTAAAAACCTATGCAGCTGTTGTGCAAAAAGCCAGAATTGTGGAAGATTAAGGTGAATTGGCCAAAAAGGAAAATGAAGGGAAGAAAAGGAAGATAGACAGTGTAGACAAAGGTCAAGAGCAAGGAAGTTCAAAATTTAGAGGCAAGTTTGGAAAGAGTGCTGAAGGGTCATTTGACCGGAACCAGAATTTTCAGAAATTTAAGTTTGGATCAGGGAACCATGGAAATCGTTTTTCAAGGGAAAATCAACCAGCCAGAAATGTTAGACCACCAGTCCTAGATTGTAGAATTTATGGAAAGAAGCACCCTGGAAGATGTAACAAGTTCAATGTTACCTGTTTCAAATGCAACCAGAATGGCCATTACTCAACAGAGTGCCCTGGTACTCCGGCGAAGTCAAATTTGACATGTTTCAAGTGCGGAAAGTTGCCCATATGGCAAGAGATTGCAATGAGCCTGTTCAGAAGGCTAATGTTCTTCGGATTGCAGGACCACCATCCCCACCTGCTCCAAGAGCAAGGACTTTTAACATGACAATAAAAGATGCCATTCAAGATTCAGATGTGGTGGCAGGTACGCTTACTGTAAATTCTTTGAAAGCAAAAGTATTAATGGACTCTGGACCTACTAGATCTTTTATATCTGAGAATTTTGTTGACAAATTGCAATGTGTTACCCGACCTTTAGAGCCTAATTTGATTATCAAAGTGGCTAATCAGGATAGACTATCTGTTGATAGAATTTGTCCTAATTATGATCTTGAATTTGGAAGTTGTCATTTCCTCGCAGACTTAATACCCTTCAAATTAGGAGAATTTGATATCATATTAGGAATGGATTGGTTAGCGGAGCATGATGCTCAAATAGAATATAAGAATAAGAAAGTGAAGCTAAGATCTAAGGATGATAAGGAAATAGTCTTTCAAGGACGAAAACAGGAAAAGAAGTATTTGTCCATAGTTCAAGCAAAAAGATTATTAAGACAAGGATGCGAAGCTTATTTGGCCCATGTGGTAGATATGGAAAAGGATTTCCCTAAAATAGAAGATATCCCTGTTGTTAATGAATTCCCGGATGTGTTTCCTGATGAATTACCTGGACTACCACCAGATCGAGAAATCGAGTTCACTATTGAACCAGCACCCGGAACAAAACCCGTTTCGAAAGCTCCCTATAGGATGGCACCTGTGAAAATGAAAGAATTAGCCACGCAATTGCAAGAATTATTGGATAAAGGAGTTATTCGACCTAGTGTATCACCCTGGGGCGCACTAGTGTTATTCGTTAAGAAAAATGACGGGAGTATGAGATTGTGCATCAATTATCGTGAGCTTAATAAGCTGACCATTAAGAATAGTATCATTTACCACGAATTGATGATCTGTTTGACCAATTAAAAGAAGCAGCATGTTTTTCTAAGACTAATTTAAGGTCTGGGTATCACCAACTTAAGATTAAAACGGAAGACATACCCAAAATAGTGTTTTGAACAAGATATGGGTATTATGAGTTTCTAGTTATGGCATTTGGTTTAACAAACGCGCCCATAACTTTTATAGATCTGATAAATAGGGACTTCAAGAAATATTTGGATAAGTTTGTGATTGTGTTTATTGTTGATATCTTAATTTATTCAAATACAGACGTGGAGCACGCTGAACATTTAAGAATAGCCTTAGAAACCCTCATAAAAGAAAGTATGTACGCAAAGTTCTCAAAGTGTGAGTTTTGGTTAAAGGAAGTTCAGTTTCTTGGACATATAGTTAGTAGTGAAGGAATCAAAGTAAACCCCACAAAGATTGAAGCGGTAATGATTTGCGAAAGACCGAAAACGCCCACAGAGGTGAGAAGCTTTCTAGGATTGGCTGGATACTATAGCAGATTTGTGCAAGATTTCTCAAAAATAACTGTTCCATTAACTAAGTTGACCCGGAAGAATGAAAAATTTGTTTGGACAGAAAAATGTAAAGAAAGCTTTCAAGAACTAAAGAAAAGATTAGTGTCAGCACCTGTTTTAGTTCTACCAGATGATCAGGGAGAGTTTGTAATCTTTAGCGACGCTTCGCACAAGGGGTTAGGATGTGTGTTAATGCAACATGGAAAAGTGATAGCTTATGTTTCTCGTCAATTGAAACCACATGAGCAAAAATATCCTACCCATGACTTAGAATTGGCTGCTATTGTTTTTACACTCAAGTTTTGGAGGCATTATCTATATGAGGAAAAGTGTAAGAAGTATACGGATCATAAGAGCTTGAAATATATCTTCACTCAGAAGGAATTGAATATGAGGCAGAAGCGATGGTTAGAACTGATCAAGGACTACGATTGTGCCATAAACTACCACCCTGGGAAAGCTAATATTGTGGCAGATGCTTTAAGCAGGAAAGAAAGATTGAACATGTTAACCACCTCATCAGAATTGGCGAAGGAATTTAAAAAGTTGGAAATTGAAATACAGATGCCAGAGTCAGCAAATCAGAGATTGAATACAATGGTGTTTCAACCAGAATTTCTGGAAAAGATCAAAAGATGTCTGGAATAAGTAATGGAACAAGAAAAGGAAAATATGACTGGTGAAGAACTCAGGGCTCAAAAGGATAATAAAGGCATATACAGATTTTTTTTCACGAATTAGATTCCAGACATTGTTGACTTAAAGAATGAAATTTTGCATGAAGCGCATAACTCAAGATATTCAATCCATCCTAGAAGCACAAAAATGTATAGGGATTTGAAGGAAAATTTTTGGTGGCCAAACATGAAAAGAGATATTATGAAATGGGTTAACTAGTGCTACGCTTGTCAGAAAGTTAAAGCGGAACATCAACGACCAAGTGGATTGCTTCAGCCATTGGAAATTCCTAAATGGAAGTGGGAGCATATTGCCATGGATTTTGTGGTAGGATTACCAAGAACCAAAGCGAATCATGATGCCATTTGGGTGATTATTGATAGATTGACAAATTCAGCACATTTCTTTCCTATTAACGAAAGGATTTCACTAGAAAGATTGGTCAAGTTGTATTTGGACGAGATTGTTATGCGACATGGGGTACCCGTATCTATTGTGTCAAACAGAGACCCAGATTTAACTAAAGATTTTTGCGACAGTTCCAAGAACACTTGGGCACTAGACTAAATATGAGTACAGCTTATCATCCGCAAACGGATGGGCAAAGTGAAAGGACTATTCAGACAATTGAAGACATGTTGCGAGTCTATGCATTGGACTTTAAAGGAAATTGGGACGATCATTTGCCGTTAATTGAGTTTTTTTATAACAATAGTTATCATGCGAGCATTGGTATGCCACCATATGAGGCACTATATGGAACACGATGCAGATCTCCAGTACATTGGGATGAAGTTGGTGAGCGTAATTATTGGGACCAGAGATTGTCCAGCAGACTAAAGAAAAGGTAGAACTGATTCAAAAAAGACTAATAGCAGCTCAGAATAGACAAAGGATGTATGCAGACCAAAATCGAAAGAGTATAGAATTTGAGCCTGGAGAAAAGTTACTATTGAAAGTGTCGCCATGGAAAGGTGTGTCCAGATTTGGGAAGAAAGGAAAATTAAATTCAAGATATGTTGGACCATTTGAAGTACTCAAACGAATCGGAAAAGTTGCTTACGAGTTGGTTCTACCACCGCAAATGCAGCATCTTCATTATATTTTTCATGTGTCTCTACTAAAGAAATATAATCCTGATGCGAGTCATGTGATAGAAATCGAACCGGTAGAAATTCAGCAAGATCTCTCTTATATAGAGCAACTGGTAGAAATTTTGGATCGAAAGAAAAAGACGCTCAGAAATAAAATAGTGCCACTAGTACGAGTCTTGTGGAGAAACCCTACAGTTGAAGAGTCAACCTGGGAATCAGAAAGCGAAATACGTGAGAAGTATCCTCATTTATTTACCTGGGTAAGATTCTGGGGACATAATCCTTTTGAGGGGGGAAGGATGTAATATCCTGGGAAATTCGTAATTATAAAATATATTATTTTATGTGAAATTATCTGATTTGGTTAAAATTAAGTGGTTCTTGTTAATTTATGTAAATTAGAGAATATATTTAAAAATGTTTGTTCCAGTTTGATGAGTCATCAATAAAAGATAATATGGCGAAAGAGATATTTGGAAATATCCAAATATAGAAAAGGATAAAGGAAAGAAAGATGAAAATTGGTATTAATAGAAAAGTATGTGAAAGAGTGGCTATTTGATTTATGGGTAAAAGAATCGGGGAAATATTAGAAAAGTTGTATTACTTGGACTTTTGATAATTTACGATTATTATAGTAAATATTATAATTAGAAGCAAATAAGAAAAATAGTGACTGTGGTAATTGTTGATTTGAATATGTGAAATAGATGTTATGTGACTCGTACGTGTCCAAGTTGATGATCGGTTGATTTTAATTGTGCTTAAATGATTTATTTATGGAAGATAGAATCTATTTTGGTGCTAAAATATTTTTATAAAATCATTTGAGCATGTTTCAATTATGGAATTTTTTTTTGTTTTCTTTAGAATGACCCTAGAGACTCTTTAAAAATGATAGTTGATTTTATTTTGGTGATTGGATATTTTAAAATGATTTTACAATCATTATTTCTATTTATGAGTCTTTTCTTGTAAAATTTATATAAAATAAACCGTATGAATTAATACCCATCTCTTTAATTTATTTAAAAATATCCAGAGGAAGATATTTTTAGGAACTGTATTATAAAAATAAATTTCTGAATTAATACCCTTTTCTTCTATTTATTATATATTTTATAATGGGATTTTCAGCTTAAAAGAAATTGCAGTTTAGAAATTAAAAAGGGGTGAAAGGAAAGTTATGCCCCTGCCTCCACCCCTCTTATATGCAGCCTCTCTTTTACCCCGACCTTAATCTCTCTCGCTCTCTCCTCTGTTCTCTCTCTCGGTACCTCTCTCTCTTCACTCTTCTTCGTTCCCTTGCTTGATTTTTGATTTGAGATTGAATTTCGGCTCGGTTCTTTCTTGAAATTTTGGAATGGGGCTTGCATGTATGTATTGTTGTGCGTATCGTTCGATTCTTCAAAGACCCACTTCGAATTTTTGCTGTTTAATTCGAGTTTTAAACTCGAATTTTGATGAAATTAGCTTGGGGCTTCGTTTATGATACAATTAAGTTGAAACCCGTGATTGGAAGCCCGTTAAACGGGAACCTCCAAGTGGAACCACCGCCGGTAATGAACTCCGATGAACCGGAGGGGGCGATGATGATTTTGAGCCCGAGAATTTTTTAAAAATATGATATTAATTCATTTTAATATGAGAATTTAGTTGCATGTTAATTGCCGAATTTATTTTGAAAATTTTCGAAGTTATTCTTGAATTTTTGGTTCGAATTATTGCTTGAATAATTGTTGTTGAAGCATTATAGCAATTGCATGTTAGAGCCGTGAATTATTAAAGGTTTTTCGAATTTGGTACTTTGATTTTGGTTCAATTTTTATGATTAAATTTGGTATATGATAGATGATATGATTATGTGAAGAATTGATGCTTGGTTGTTAATCGATTTAGATGTTAGTGAATATTGAGAATCTAGTTATCTCAAAATTAAAGTTCGATAAATTGGTTGCATACTTTGTTTTGGGGCTTTGCCGATTTAAGTATGTTATAATTCAAAATTTTGAAAAAGGGTCTTAGGTTAATTGATTTTGGTATGCATGAGATGGTTGATAATTGTGATATAAACCTATTTGGTTATGTCATTATTAACCAAAATTTTCATGAAGTAAATTGGGACGAGTTAGTTTTCGAATTCGGTTATACATGGACTACTTTTGATTGATTTATGAACTTAGTTATAATTTTGATAGTCGATAGATGATACAAGTGCTAAATTCAAGTTAGTGAATAAATAAGTTAACTATGAGGTTTTGTAAATTGTTGATAAAATTAAATGGTGTGTTTGGCAATCCTTGTGGTAGTTAATTATAGTGGATATTTGATTTAGTGTACTGAAGAAAGAATTTGTGATTGATTGTTGGTTGGTATCGATAGGTAAAGGGATAGCCTATAAACGAATAGGTCATGCCGAAATATCGGTAGAATCTAAAAGATATAAAAGTATATAAGTCAATAGAAGTTATAGAGTTATGAGATCAAAGATATATTACAGAACTATGGCTTCGTGCCTATATGAGTAATGTGATTGAAATAGAGATACTAAAGTCATGATAAATATAATAGTATGACTACGTGATTACGTGTTGTGTGGATGTATGCTTTTGTGCAAGGGATAAGA
>PHNY01078516.1:21429-31624 GCA_003724115.2 Anethum foeniculum
GAAAACCTGACAAAAAATATATATAAGAAATATATAAATAGCTTATTTATCGTGTGTGTGTGTATATATATATATATTATAATATGTTAGTTCACTAATTCATATGATATTTTAGTTGTTTTTTTTTCTCGAATTCTATATAAATTTGGAATTTTTAAAAAAAATATATATTATAAGTTCACTGCGAAATGCAACAAAACTCGATTTTGATAGGTTCAATCGGAACGAATTGGGTATCTATCGGATCATGTTACATATATTCGTATAAATGATAAGATTAAAGATTATTTTTTATTTTACTACTTAGATATTTATTATTCTGAACAATTAGTATCTTTATTTATAAATATTTGTTTATAATAACGGGTGTTTGCCAAGGAAACATGAAACAAATCAGTATATATATATGTTTCAAATTCTAAATAATTAATTTATTTTCTCTACATATTTAAATTATATAAAACTTATTTTCTTCATTAATTTATATAATGTTATAAATATTTGTTTCTCAAATTTTTTCNNGCTTATATTTGAAGATTTAAGAAATATTTAATAAGGCCGCAGCGAAGCGCGGCTTGGTCGACTAGTTTATACCAATAAAAGAGAACTCCTAAATTTTAGACCAATCATATTATATAAAAAAGTTCATTACTTACTATTCTCATCCAATTACACTAACCATAGTTAGTTAAAAATTCTAATTTAAATATAGTAGTTATTTAATTTAACATATTCATATATTGTTACATATTTTTATATGGCAAAAATGACTTTTATATTTCAATAAAAAAACGTGTTATTTTATTTTATCTCTATATTGAGTTCTAAAAATCAGATCTTGACGAATTTACGGTCCACGCGAAGTTCACGAAATAATCTTTAATTTAATGATGATTTAAAAATTATTGACCAACTAAAGTTATCTCATAATTAAAGATAAAAGACAGTTACAAAATTTGTATTAAGTATTCAATTATATTTACAATCAATGGGAGGCCACACCTAAAAAAATAGACCAATCAAATAAAAAATCTCTTATTTTCATACATATCATTCCTTTCTTATGCTATCTGAGTCTAACTAGATATGTAGTTAACCAATAAGAAAATTTTGAATTTTTTTAGACCAATAAAAGAGAACTTCTAAATTTTAGATCAATCACATTATATTAAAATTTTCCTTATTTACCATTATCATCAAATTATACTAAGCATAGTAAGTTAATAATCTAATATAAATATCATAATTATTTAATTTAACATATTCGCGTGCACGCGTGTGAATAAAATTCCACTAGAAATTCCATTGTAATGAAAACTGAAAACTAAAATATTTTTTTTAAATCGCGTCAAAATATAGCACATATGGTATGCAAATCGATCGTTGGGATATGGAGAAAAATAAAGTGAAGTCGGATTTAAAAAAAACTCATTGATTGACGGAAAAAATCAAATTAAAAACGGAGGAGAAAATTGGGATGCGATGTGGTAGGGTGTATGTTAATTCTGTGTGGTGCCTATAGGAGGGCCATTAGATTAGATAGATCTAAGGGATTAGATTAGTTTCTAATTTTCATTTCAAGTGTTGTTTCTATTTGAACATCTCCCTGTATATATGTAGGGTCTTGCTCTAATGAGAACCGCATTATGGTGAGATATGAGATCTAATCTCCACAACACAAATTTAAACCTACTATTTATATACACCACTCATTTAAATCTCATCATCATCTCAAACCATCACCTCCAACCTCATCTTCTTCCTACTCCAACCACCCACCACCACCACCACCTCATGACAACCATTCCCGACCAACATCACCTCCGGCGACCACCAGAAAATTACCACCGTCAAACATAAAATCACCATCTGAAAACGAAAAATCACTAACAGAAAATGAAAAATCACAGTCAGCAACCAAAAATCACCACATTCAGCCACTATTTCTACCCATCAGATTTAGCCACCAACTCCGTTCATCAACTCCAACCACCAACATCGTAACGAAAATCACCATATTTAAATCTAAATCATCACAAATAAACCATCGATACTACCATCACCACCATTTTAGCACCACCACCACCAATATAACCACCATCATCTACACAGACCGCCAATTATAAAAGAATCAACAACTACAAACTAAAATCACTGTAAAATGAACATAAATCTATAACTTACTGCCTGAATCACAACAATTCGGTCACTCCAGATCCGGCGTGTGACACCCTCCCAATTAGGGGCCTAGATTAGTGAGTCACCAACCACTAACAAACACAAACCTTTAACAGTAAGATAAAAGTATACTGACTCGACCCCTTACACTAACATGATCTTTAACAGGTAATGGTATGAAACAAGAACTAACTACACCAACAAAAGAATATTATTACAACCCTTTTTTAAAATATAAACTTCGATGAGAAGTTAACAACAATCTACCAAAAGATTACAACTGCTAATCAAAATATCCTTTCCCAAAAGTTAACATCTAGCTACCCAGATTTCCTACCCGAGGGACAACAAATCTAACTGTCTGATAAGGTCCAAGGTAAACAGACTTCCTAGCGGATGACTTCCTAGCGGTCTACTTCAATCTCACCATCTTCGAGCTTAACTAAAAGGGGTTAGATAACAAAAGAACAAGGGTGAGCCAATAGCTCAGCAAGCAACTATATCAGCAAAAGTTAAGCTATGATGGAATATCAAACGATATCAAAGATCCTGGACAAGAGATCAATATAATTTCCAATACTGGGAAATGATATAAACATGGTTAAAGTTTTATCAATAACCAAGCTTTTCATTTTCAAAGTAAAAGTAATCTTTGATCAACAACCATTAATAACTTTTCATAATTCCATTTCAAAATAGTTATAAAAAATTCTTAAATAAAACATTAACTTGATTGGAATTTTTCCACAACGCTCGTACAATACGGGTGATCAACCACGTAATGTCCCAATACCGGACACAAGGTCCCTCTGGACTTTCATTTATGAGATCCCTAGACTAGTTTCATTACTAGTCAGCTAGACTTATTGCCATTGCTAGCATTATTAACTCAACCACAATAAAAAGTGCTAGACCGGCTCACTCGGCCTCTTACGCCTCCAATCCATAGGAATCCGTAAAGAAAACCATTTAGACGAAGTTCCTATATTATATCTTAAAACAACTTTCATTTTTAAAACATTACCAAATCATTTGAGATGAAATAAGACTTCATGAAAGTCTGAAATCATAATTAAGTTCTATTTTAAAAATATTCAGTGATGATAAGTTCAAGAGAATAGGCATCAAGTAAAATGGATCGCAATAAGGGATCAAGCATAGGTATTAATGATAAACATTATCAACAATATAGGGTTAAGCAAAAGAAATTACAAGGGAAACTATAAAGGTTATAATCATTAAAAAGGAGTCGCAAAAAGGTTTGAACATAAGTATCAATAATAACAAAGGGTTAAGTGAAGGAAATCACAAGGTCTAAAGCATAAGTGTCAACAATAACCAAGGATTAAGTAAAAGAGTTCACAAGTGTTAACAAACTTAGGTATTATCATTGAAAAAGGGTATTTAAGTTTAAGAGAGTTCACAAGGGAAATTATCAAGAAATGTTATCAAGAGTGGTCAGGGTACTTAATCAATTCTCAATTCAATTCAATGATCATTTATTAACAATAGGATAGGAACAGGCTATCATAAAGAAACATGCTCTTTAGAGAATCAGAATATCATATGACTGAAATTAGGTAGACAGGAATAAGAGTCAAGGTTTAGAAATTGTCACTTGCCTTACAAAAGCTTTCTGGTCTAGCAACCTACTTCACTAGATCTCAAACTTAGCCTTTTCTTTTCCTATTGGAGCGTCCTCACTCTTTATATCTACGCGAGTAAAGACACTACTTCCGAAACAATCCTGCTATTTCTCAACGTTTACCTTGAACGTCTAACTTTAAACTATCCTTTTCGATTTATCACAATATACTTTATAAGTACTATCATACCATATAGTACAATCCACATAACAACTATCACAAATAATAGTAACTATTTGATCTTTGACTTAAGTTTGAAATCGTATTTGAAAGACATTTCATTTTTCAGAAAACAAAATTTTTTATATAAAACTTCTTTTGGCAAAATATTTGACCATTTATGAAAATATAAGTTTAAAAGTTGAAAATTAGTTTGAAATCTTTTTTTTTATAGTTTTACTTGATTAGTTTCAAGTCAAATCAAGTGAAGTCAAATGACTATTGACCATTTGATCGCTTAACTTTGACTTTCACTATCATCGTAAAACTATCCTTTAAACCTAACATTTTAAGAAACAAGTTATCGAAGATCATTTAGTTAATAATCACATAAGAATACAAGCGAGTGCTAGCCAAATTATGTTAGGTACTTAAAGGATCCTAACGAAATTTCGGCAACATCTCCCCTGTCTTATGACCAACTAGTCGATTTCAAATCGACACCAAACCCAATCACAACAATCAAGATATACTTATAGTGAACTCGTATCATTACTAATATATAGTCATCTCATATAGTTTTCACTTAAACGAACAAAGCATACCAATATCATTTACAACCACTAAAGGTCAACTTAAAGACAAACGAACAATTAACACTTTGATCGCAAAACTACATATATAGCCATCTTATAACACTCAAGTTGTAGGCAACTAATCATAAACCACATGATTTCATTCAAGTACTAAAGCTAGATCACAGTTTTATCAACCACTATGCATTAGTCAAAGTATTGGTCAAAACAAAGTCAAATATAGTCAACATTCCCTCAAGTTAACTTATTAGTTACTAAAGTAGCTCACTAACTCCCATTTGGACTTATTCATATCATTTAAACATAATGACAATCTTATCATACTACATTATTAAGCTAACATCATCACTAACCATTAATTAACTTTGCAATTAATAAAATAAATTGTATCCCCTTTTATTTATAAAATTCGAACCAAATTGATCAAAAAAGAATCAAACATCTTTCAAAAAAATTACACAAAGACTCATACCCAAATACAATCATTTACTAGAGTCATTAACAAGTTAATCAATATCAAAGCAATCCTCTTTTCTTATTTTTTAGGGTAATTCAAACCTAATATGGTCCTAGGCCATCCAAGAATTCATTTTTAAATCTTAAAGTCTATGTGAGCCTATCAATAACTTATTAACTCATCAAATTATTTACCAATGACCATTAGAACTCAACCATTTCCAAATCAAAGTCAATCAATTCATCCTATTCAAATTAATCAAGTATTTCGAACCAAAATACAAAATAAAAATCAATTTAAAATCAATAGGCTAACATGCATCCTTTTATCAACTCCCGATTAACTTGTAACACTCAAACAAGATCACAAACTTAAAATAAAATTTTTGAATTATATTCCCTTTGAATTATTCTAAAATTTGAACCATCACTAGAATAAATACTTTTATAATCTCAAATTTTCACCAAGTAATGATCAAGTATATCCACAAATCAATTTCTCATTTACCAAATAGCTAATACAAGATCAAAACTCAAGTCAAGCTTAACCAACAATCAAACCATTCGAATTAAGGGAAAATTCGAACTAAAGAGAGAGAGAGGTAGGAGAGTATTCGGTGAAGAGGAAGGAGAGAAATGGGAAGAGGAAGCTGTCTTGGCAGCTTTTAAAACAGCCAGGGGCAGAATGGTAATTTCACAATTACTGTTTTGTTTTAAAAATTGATTTTAATAGGCTGAAAATATTTTGTAAAATGCATAACCGGTCCAAAACAGTGAGGAAGAATTAAAATTTTATTTTTAAAATAAATATTAAATTAGCTTTCTGTACGTATTTTTAAAATAATTTTTGAGCGAATAGATTATTTTATATGATTTTTACAAGATAAGCGGTCGTTAAATGCAAAAATGCTTGTACATTCGAATTAAAATACAAAAATACCAAAATAAGTTATGAACATATTTTTATAAAGTCTATAATAACATTCTAGAGATTATAGAAAAAGAATTTTAATTAAAATGCATTTTCATGATTTTACATGAATATTTAAAAGCTAGAAAAACATGATTTTCACATAAGAATGCAATTTAAAACACATATTTCTATTTGCAATTATTTCCACCACATACGTAACACACATAGTCAAATTTGAAGCTTATAGCTTCAAATGCACAAAATTTTCAAATTTCCATTTGACCATTTTCAAATAATTCAGAAATTTCTCTAAGCACGTAATCGGTAAAATAACTGGATCCACTTATCGATCCATCACATATCACAGGCCATATAAGACTCATCAAACTGGAACAAGTATAATCTTATACTCATTTCTCTAATTCACATAAACTTTATAGAACCAAAAATTTTCAGAAAAGCCACAAAATTTCACATATATTCATATAATATTCATAATACAATACGCGAAATTCTCGGATGTTACACGGCGTCGGCGACTGGGCAGCGGGGTTGGGTGGCAACTGGACATCGGCGGTTGGTGGAGGTGAGTAGATAAATAGAGGTGGGGGATGATGAAGATGGGCAAGGGATTTGTGTGTGTATAAGTTGTATGTATATTAGAGAGAGAGTGGGGGGGGGGGATAGAGAGAGAGAGACAGAGAGAAAAAAAAAACATATCTGAGATGGTGGTGGCCGAACGGCGACCGACGGAGCAGCGGCGGCTGGTGCATGGTGGTAATGGGTGGTGGTGGTGGTTAGGGCTGAGCAAAACTGAACTGAAACCCATAAAATGAACCGAACCGTATTAATTCCATTCGATCCTAAGTTTTTCAGAAATTCGGTCTATTCGATCTGGACCGAATAGACCGAATAGCCCAAATAATAAACAATATAATTTTATATTATATCCATCTTATCTGTATGTTATAAATCATAAAAATAATTTGTGATTTGTAAATTTATCAATACACTTTTGGTTCTATATATCACACTACTTTAATGATTTTTAAAATTTTATAATCTAATGACAGCTATTGCAGCATGAACACTTGTTTTTAATTTGAATATTATGTTTAAACTCTTTAATTATCTATGTTGGTGCAGTGGTAGCGATCTCTAATTATCTAGTTGATAGAGTGGTGGAAACTTTTTGATAAATTAAATTTTTTGATTTTATTTATAATACCAAAAAAATTTGAAAAAAATCTGTCTGTTTGGTCTTAAAACCGGACTGAACTAAATTATATGGGTTCGGTCTGGTCTATAATATAATTTCGGTCTGGTTTGTTCCTGAAAAAAGTTCATATTTAGGTTTTCGGTCTATTCGGTTTGGTCCAATTTTGGACCGAAATGCCCGAATGCTCAGCCCGAGTGGTGGTGGTGGGTGGTAGGGGTGGGTGGTTGGTGGGTAGAGGGGTGGATAAAAGAGATGAAGTATAAAACAAAATTTTAAAATGTGTGGTTGTGATTAAATTTAGGAATAAAAATGTGTGGCTGAGATTAGATCTCAGTTCTCATAATAGTGAGGGTTCTCATTTAAGCACCTCATATATATATATATATATATATATATATAAACCCCATTTTTATGTGTCATCTACTTCTTTCTTCCTTCCTTCTTTTCAGTCTCTGCAAACGCAGGTCGGCGATTCGTGACTTGTCCGTGTAGAAGATGCAAGTTTTTTAATTGGTTAGATCCCCCGTTGTGTGATAGAGCTCGAGTTATAATTCAAGGTCTTATAGAAAAGATAAATCGATTTAAAGGTGACAAAGAATTGCACAGGAAAGTGGTAATGTTGATTTTAAAGAAAGGCCTATGGTGGATGAGAATCCAGTGAAGCTACATTGTAGCAAAACACTTGTCTTATTGTAACTTGGATATTTATTTTGTTTAAGTACTTGTCCGGACAAGATTATATTGGTGGACAAGATATGTAATAATATGTACTAGAATGAGATTGTTATGTTTGAATAAATTTGTTATGTTAGAATATAAATGTACAGTGTTCAATGTGAAATAAGTGTGTTTAGAGGTGGTAGTTGTAGTGCAAATATTATAAACATCCAAAACTGAGGCATTCCATTTAACTTAACAAACTGGGAAATATTCAATTACCCAAATAGGTAGTTGGGCGTTTGTACACGATTAAAGTCACAACTAATAATAAACATTCCAACAAAGCAAAAGTAGCAGCAAAAGATGTTAATTATTCTAGTCGATAATAACATCAAAATAAAACACCAAACAAAATAGAACTGGTGTACTCTCAGTCCTTCTTAGCCAATTTTTTCAGCCTTCTCATATCGGCTGCATCCAATTTCTTCAAGGATGTGTATTTTTGCCCGAGAACTGGCTCCACACCTAAGCAATGAGTTCCAGATTTCTAAGATGGTGGCTTGAATGATCTAATTATTCCTCCATGACTTGCATTCCCATTCTTTGTAGAAATTGTGATCGGTGCTTGGACCATCTTTTGAACTGCTGCACAGGTACTTGCAGTTGCATTTCCATTCTTTGTAGTTGGTTTGTTTGTAGAGGTTGATTTTTTTGTAGCCTTTTTTGGTACATTTTTCTGTGAAATGATTACATGTGCTTAGTGAATAATCAAATATTATGTACAAAGTACTAGTTGAGATGTAAAACACATGCTTACCTTCACTGTGCAAGTTCTCTTGTTATGGCCTAACTGTTGGCAATTGGCACATTTCACAGCCTTCCTTACATTAGAAGGTCCTGCCTCTTCCTCTGTTCTCTCTTCTTGCCTTTTTTTTCTTCATCAATTTTCTACATTATAATGTTTAGAATTATTTTAGGACTGCTACCAATATGAACATGTTATGTAACACCCCCAAATCCAGGGTCACGAATCTGGGTTGTCACTTGCAACTTTACAAATCCTTTTCAAAACATTTCCTTTATATTTCTCATCAACACACAATTATTCATATCTCAACCCTTACCTTTCACACACACACACACACATGTTATAGTCTCAGAGAACGCATCAGTACAATACTGAATCATAACAAAGCAATAATTTCATAATTATTACATTCTTCCAAATATCTCTACAAATTATGCTACTGACTATTACTTCTAAGTGAAGCATGATCAGCAGTCAAATATAGACTTAACCCAAGGGTTATAATAATTTACATGTTTTGACTTAGACAAAACATGCTAGGATATCTAGTCGTCTACCAGCGTAATCCTTCACCTCAAGCCGATCATATGGACTAATAGATATCTCCGACTTCCTTGCTATTCTTCGATGGCACGGCCACATTACTATCTGTAGGGTTGGAAGATAAAACAACATGAATGAGCAAATAATGCCCAGAAAGTTCTACAAATAACTATCAACTAATGAAGATATGATATATTTCGATAGAAGTAATCGGGAAAAGAATCAAAACTTTATACCCTATTTATACCGTTCCTCAATCTCAACATCTTTTATAAACCTCAAACTTTTTTTTATAATTCTCCAATAATTCAAGTTACTAAAGGATATACTTTTCATTCAATCGATCTTTAATGAATCATTTATCCAGTATTTAAGCTGTAATATAATTTAACATCAATAATTAACCAATCCCTCTTTCAATAATCAACATCAGTACTAGATGTTTCATTACTAAACAATCTTCACAATCCAATATGTTGTGAGATATAACANCTATTTATTTTCAGCACTTATGTGTGACAATTCAATTTTATAAACATTTTAAATATTTATTTTCCGAGGGACTAGGACTTTCAATCAACTGGATATGATTAAACGATGATCAGTCTTTTCAATCATGTCCTTCCGAGGGACGTTTTTACTACTAATAGATGGACAAGAACACTTTTCGTACTTGACCAAGACAAGAACACTTTTCATACTTGTCCTGGTGATGGACAAGAACACTTTTCATACTTGTCAATCATCCTTTGGCAGCACATGGGCCAGAAATAAAATGGCTGGACCGATTAGATACGGCCACTTACGCAAAAGTACCGCAATTCCAGTATTCTCAATCCGCGGTACCGACGTTCATGTCGACCGCAATCTGATTTCAATAATATGCTGACCCATCAGGTCGCATCTGCTAGGGCATCATATACAATGATCCCTGCACTAACATTGTCCCTTTAATTAACAAAAATCTTTATTATATTAATCACATCATTTTATCTCTTTATCCTCATTATTACGGTT
>PHNY01078547.1:16615-33281 GCA_003724115.2 Anethum foeniculum
TTTCAAGGAAATATAGCCTACTGGACTTATGAATGCCCTAATCTTGATATAGGAATCTCGGAAATTTTCTTGGCAAGGTCTGCATTTAGAGTATAGATTCGCAATTGTCTCACATCAGACCTTAATATTCATGATTGATATATAAAGACTCCAAGAAATTGATTTGCAGGATCCTAGCTATTGGTGGTATATCTATTGGAGTAACTTCACATAGTATATGCAATACCTTTAAATAATCTATTATCAGGGGAATTTTTGTGATGTGTGGTCTCGTGTTAGTTTTACGCACAAGTTGTAAACCTTAAAGAAGTGAAACCATGAGTCACTCGGATGAAAGGTCTGGCAAATGAAATATTGACAATAAAACACTGGTTTTAAGTTATAAAACAATAAATGTTGAACATTAATTGGCGTGAGAAGAAAACAAAAAATTACCAGTATGATCAGAAATTGTAATGGAAGGCCTAACCCAGTAAGGGCACTGGTGAAGCCGGAATCCTCTTAGCATGCACCTGCAGAAAAAATCAATTTGTACCTTTTTGATTACATGAACAATGCATTTTCAAAGTCAATAACAGGAGGTATAGTACTGTACCTACGTCCAGGTGGGGTTTCACCATCAAAGTTTGTTAAGATTCTTTCGAAATACTTTACATATCTCTAGGATAAGGAGAACACAAATAAGTTAGTAAGAGATATGATATGCATTCTGGAATCAATATTAAAGAAAATCGACTTACAATCTGGCTTGGCTTTATCAGACCCTTCCCATCCATACATCTTTTCTGGTTATAATGATCAATGCATTCCTCAGCTGTTGCAAACAACTGTGGAATGATATTACATGATATAATTAGAGCTCTATGGGTACATGATAAAGCTAGTTTAAGCAATAAGATATACTGTCATTTCACCCATGGAGTCTGGCCGTAGAACTATTATATAAGGAAGCAATGATCAATTTCACCTTTAAGTAAAGGAGGAGACTACAGATCATTAATCCTGTTCTTGCCCTGCCAGCTTTACAATGAACAACTACCACGTTCAAAATATTCTCCTTCAACCAAGAGTAACAGCTTTGGCAAAATAATAATATAAGCTGAATAGGAGGGCAATTGTGATCCTCAAATGGGAAACATGCAACCTGCTCAATGGTTAAAATCAGATCAGTTGAATACTGCCGTTGAACAAATTCAGTATTACTTTTTGAGCTAAATAACATGCAAGCTAATAAATCCATAACATAAAATCGAAAGGATAACATAGAACAAGTTGATGGCGATATAGAACATTACACAGTAATGTCTGTTGTTCCAATCTGAAAGATAAGATACAGATCCTATTACACGGTACAAGGACAACACCAGAGAGTCCAAGTAATGGAGAGTACAAACATCTATGTACATCAATGGAAATTAATATTTCTAAGTGTGCTTTTTAGTATGTCACATGCACACTTAATTTTGATGAGACATGCCATCAGTACTCTACATACGCATCTGTTCAGCATTATTTTGAGCCTTCACTTTATTAACTATTTTCCTCTCGGTTTTTATCATGAATATAGCTTTAGAGAACATAATTATTACCGCTTACAGATCAAATACAACTAATGAAAGGATAAAATTATGAAAGCAGCCAGAAAGGTTAATCGCTGTAATAGCTTTCAACGATCTGGGGTTTCATCATTCTAATTGTTTTATGCAGAGGTACATCAAAAGTATTAAGCTTCTCCAACACACCATTATTATACAAATATGTAAAGTTTCTCAAATCGTATTAGGGTTCAGCTTCACAGGTGATTTCAACCCAAAGTACTAAAATTAAACAAGAGTGATGTACACCTTTCCACCAAATAGTGCCGCATCATATAGCCTCTCTGTACAGAGATTATATACTTTATACTTTCCCTGCATAAGAGTGGCCGTTAAAGATAAATGATCAGATAGGTGACAAACATACTGATAAAAAAGCAACAAATAGCAATATAAAAGATTTCCAAAACCTGATCAGCTAGAAAACACACACACACGTCCTACATCAGTTAGACTTGATAGTCCCTCCCAGTACAGGACTACAGGATGCAAGTCATATAACATGTGTAGTTTAGATCATCTACCTCTACATTAAGGGCTGCTACCTCTACACTAAGGGCTGCTACCTCTACAGATCATCTTAAGGGTTAGAGTTACCTTGTGATGAGTTTCTAAAAACCTGATCACTTCTTCCATGTGATTCCGATAAAACCCCTAGTCACATGTTAAAAAGTGTCATTAGGGAATGACATGATTGAACTCAACAGACTTATCTCAGTATGCAACTTGAAAAACGACTTACCTCAACAAAGCCAAAGAAGCCGGAACTCATATCACCGGCAGGAAAACCCATTGCAATTATATTATCAGTGATGTAAGTCAAATCCAAATCAAATCCCCCCTCCTGAATCATGAATTATCAATATTACACAGATAACTGATAGAATCATGACTGGAGAGAAACATGTTCAAATCCTTGGCAATGAAAAAAGAAGAACTACAAACAGGAATGAGATGCTTACATTCAAATAAATGAGAAAATTAGGACGAGTATATTCAAAGTAAATGAATTTTATTTAAGAGAAATTACAGCAGAGTCTCCAACATAAAAAATTTGCCTAATCTGTGATATCAAACAGCAATACCCTAATTACATTTATCCAGGAAAAATAATAGTTAAGATTTATATGAACTTGAGTCATCCTATATATCCCGTAGTCAAATATCTTAACTTAGTTAATATCACTGGAAAATAAATGTATAGACCATAGTACTCTAATCAAACTGCACGAGCTTTCGCCTTAAGTTTATTTAAAAACCCAAGATATCTTTTTCTCGTGTACAAAGGTATAATATTTACCTGATGTGGAAGGACATTAGAGCGTTGATAATGGGTAGATACAATTACATCTCAAGTCAGATTACTAATTGATGGATCCAGAGATATGGTGTTCAAAGGAGATGGTATAACGTAAATCAGTGTACCACAAAAATATACATGCATGTGAAAGACTTCAATTATGTTCAAAATAGATGTTTTCTATTTTACTCCAAAAAAATAAAATCAAAGAGCTTGTCATCTTCTTACAGCAATAGCAGTCATTTGACATTTGGGAGGGGTAACGAAAGAGCAAGAGCTGTAACCAAGACTAACATGACAAAAAAATATAATGCAATAGCAAAATGGCATGCAATTAACAGCTTTAAAGCAGCAGCTGGAGAGATAAAACGTACCTGGTATCTTCGCTTGTTTTGAGAGACAAATTGGCGTGCCTTAAGCTGAAATGCCTTCACCGCAAACAAAGACGAATCAACTAAACCTTTTGTGAGAGAACCAAAAATACTTGGTTGAGGAGTGACCGATGTACTTCCCGCAATTTCATTAGGGTGGGATTTTTCTGCTTCCAAGCTCACATCTGACTTTGCTGCATTTTCAGTTTCTAATTCTGCCTTCCCTGGACTCTTTGACTGGGGGAAGCTTAGACTTCTGCGCCAAGATGATGTGCCTGATGGAGGCGATGTAGTACGTGCTGCAAGTGTACTACTCTGTTCAGAATGTGTTGAAGAAGGTGACACAACATCAGAAGTTTTATCAGGATCAGCAGATCCTTCGTTATCAGATTCTGCATCCATTCTATCATTAAAACAGAGAAGTCCATAAGTTGATATGAAATCCTAATCATTACTACATGAAATTAGAGATAAATTGTCATAAACCAAATGAAACAAATTTACACAATGCACAAACATAAAGATCTATTAAACGCGTATACAATCACTCTTTCAGTTATCAGTGATTACCAAAAGCACAGTTTAGTCTTTCAAAGGTTTTAAAACATTATAGCTCAATAGATTAGATTTTAAACGTCGCATACATGCATATATGCATTACAAATCTTGTTGCTCTGATAAGACAATGTGTGCATGTACTTTGAAAAGATAATGTGTCAAATCTAAAATATTAATTACAAGATAAAGAGTAAATAAATTTAAAACTTACATTCTTGCTGGAAATTAAGAGAGTCCGATCTTCTTGTGGTCCAGGCTCCTTAGTATTATTATTCTTGTTCAATAGATCAGTGGCTCATTATAACAGAGAGGCCAACAAATGTTAGGGGAAATGTATATAGGTATGCACGCAGGTAATATTGTAATGTATGCATCTGTTGGAAAATCTGTATCAGCTCGGATGGGAAATGGGATGTGAAAAGGACCTGTTTGGTTGCTAATTATATGTTAAACATCGTTAACATTTTCGGGTATAAATACTCCGGCTTAACTATATTGCATTGTATCATTGTGTGTCTTACTATAATAGGAATATAAGCAATGAGTAATATTTGAGCTCCTAAACTATAATTTCGTTACATGCGACTGAGCAATGGAATCAAAACTTAAAGGTCCTGAAATTATGGCCCGGGCAAAGTCTCAATAAAATTTATGTTTTATTAAATAAAGAGTAAAATTAGAATATTTTGATTTTTGGAAATTATGCATTGCATTCATATCAATAGGAAAAATGTTTCAATTAGAAACACTTGTAATAAATTTCTGTCCGGCATAAAGAATAAAAATATCCATAGTCAGATTATTATGTCCGCTAACAAACGGTCATGATCACAGGTATACTCCTTTAAGCCCTAATCCTTCGGCTATAAATAGTCTTAGAATGAAAGGTCTAGGGGTTGGTCACTCTCTTCAACACACTCATATATTATATACACATACCCTCCACTTTAGATCTCTCTCATTTTCCATCGTTAACTTTCAAAAGTTAGTCCTTATTCTCACGCCGGAGGCGTCGTGGGGTTCAAACCCCCCTCCGGTGTTGTTTTGCAGACACCCACAGTAGCAACACCACGAGCTCATACCAGTTGCGGCGTTGGAAGGACCAGATTGGGAAATGGAGTTATCATTTGGCGCTAGAAGGAGGGGTTTCTCTGTCTCTTGGTCTCGGTGCCACTGGACTCATCTTCATCAGCAAGCTCCTGAAAAGGAGTCCTAACCCTCATCGGTAAGATCTTAAGCAACCCGGATATGTAGTAAATATGCAATCTTTACTCATTTTATGCCCTGTGTGCATGCACGGTAACTAGATCCCGTTACAAAAAAACCCAAACTTGTCTCTTACCTTGATAAAACTTTGATTAATAGCCTGAACACATGATTGTTGATTAGATCTGTTGTCATGGCTGTCCATTTTTCTGTTACTTTGAAATTAAGTCCCGTGCATACGAACATTGTTTCTTCCAAAAGCAACCATGAACCCAGTTGAGAAACTTGTTTCTCGTGTAATCTTTTACTTGTAAAATCGTATTTTTGCTATATCATTTGTGGAGCCATGGCTAGAGGTGGTAAGACTCCTAGCCACAGACCTGCTGCCAGCACTCAGAGACGGGATCCTAGCCCTGACCCAGAACCAGTCCAGGACCCCCCTTATTGCAGAACCAGTCCTGGACAGGGTAGTCACACCAGAGGATGCCCGGACCATAATTGAGATAAACCAGTACAAGTATGCCAATATCCCGATTGCTGATGAGCATATGGCAAACTTAACTAGCAATGAACTGACAGAGGCAATAAGAATTTACCGGGAGTGCCAGGCCCAGGCTCAAGAAGAAGCAGATCAGAGAGAAGACTCTGAAGACTCTGGACAGTCCCGCTACTCTGTTTTCGACAGGATTGGGGACAAAAGCAAAAGGAAGATAACCTCTCAAAGAGCTCAAAGTAAGAATAAGGATAATGAAACCTCAAAGCAAAGGGAGTTGGCAGAGCTAAGGGAGCAAATCAGAAAGGAAGAAGAAGAAAAACTAGAACTCAAGATTCAAAAGAAGATGCAATTGGAAGAAAAAAGACTACTGGGAAAATCCAAGTCCAAACGAACCCGGAGAGAAATGACTCTGGAGCTGAATTCTGATGATAATTACCAACCGAATCTCAGGGACATGATCCATGAGCTCCAGAAGAAGGTGGAAAGGGAGTCCGGACTGGAAATTAAAGGAACCCTGACCCCCTTTAGCCATTCACTTAAAGCAATACCAAGACAGAAGAACCTGAAACGTTATAACTTTGACTCTTTCGATGGGATGGGAGACCCGGAAGAGCATCTCAACTATTTTGAACAAATAGCCCTGATCTATTACTACAGTGATCTGACCAAGTGTCGATTCTTTGCATCCACACTTAAGGGAGGGGCCCAGAGATGGTTCAGCATGATCCCCTCCCGAAACATCCATGGTTGGAAAGAATTCATGGAATCTTCTTGAGGAGGTTTAGGGCCAACAAAACTCATGAATTGCATATGTGTCATTTGGAAACAATCTGGAAATATAATAATAAGGCACCCTCGGCTATGAAACGCTTCCAAGAAGCAATTAACAAGATCTCGAACCTTGATGAGAGGGAGGCCCTGAGCATTTTTCGAAGAAATTTGGATCCGGAGCATAATGAAAGATATGTGGTGGAAATGATCAACAAAGAACCATGGAGCCTGGCAGCTGCATATACCATGGCTGCCAGGTTCATAAAGGAGACTGATGTACTCCAGGCTATGAGGATGACCCAACAAGGGAGCTCGGGCAGCAAGGGTCCTAATGATCGACCGAAAGGGGATTACCATCAGGACAAAAAGTTTAAACAAGCCCGGTAAACCAACTTTATTCAGAGCTCATCTATTTCTCAAAAGCCAGTAAATAAATCCGGATCCAAAAGCAACCCTGGCCCCACCAGACCTGCCAGAAAGCCCAGACTAGAACTCAAGTGGACCCAGCTAGACAGGTCTAGGTCAGAAATACTTAAAGAAGTCCGATAAAAACCTTTCTACTATCCACCAAAGCCAATGCAGACTCCTAAGAGTCACTCCCCCGAGCTCATGAGATCATGGTCATAAAACTGAGAATTGTCTATCTTTGAAGTACTTTATCTAGGATCAAATTGCAAAAAGGGAATATGGGCCAGTATGTGGCCCGGGGAGCAGTTGAAAAAGGGGAAGGATCCAAAAAGAATAAGAATATGGTCAATGTAGTCCTGGACGGATCTGCCTCACCTCCACCCAGTCCAGACTCAGGAGATAAGATAATGACAATCCAGTCGTTCCCCGAGCAGGTCATCACTTTCAACAGCCGAGATTTTAAAGAAATAGACTTGAACCACAAAGAGGCCCTGGTCGTAACTCTAGACATCTCTGAAAACGAAGTTAGAAGAATCATTGTAGACAATGGTTTTTTAGCAAACATTATGTTCAAACATACCGTGGATCGAATGTAGCTCGGGAGCGTGCAACTTAATGATTTTAAGGAAGATTCCCTATATGGGTTCAGGAATAGTTTCGTCCGATACAAGGAACCCTGTACCTTCCGGTCCTGTTCGGGACCGCCCCTGGACTAGGTTACTCATATGATAAAGTTTTATGTGATAAACATTTCGTCCTCCTAGAATGGAATCATTGGTCGTCCTACCCTGACAAAGATTCAAGCTATAACCTCAGTCACACATTTAAAGTTCTAATTTCCAACCCCAACCGGGGTAGGTGAAGTAAAGGGAGATTCGGAAATCGCAGGAAAATGCTATGCCCAAGCATTGGTTAAAGCTGAAACACATCAAGATAACAAGAGAAAAACAACCCTATTTCAAAACTAGTGAAGCAGTAAGAAGCACTAGACACATCAAAAGAAGGGATCTGGAAAAGAAGTCCAGATAATTGAAAGTCCCCAGGCTCATTCTAGCTCTCAAGCCTAAAGCACTCCAGTCCTGTCACCAGAACAACGAGCCCTGACTCTGGTTTCCAAGCTCAAGCCTACATCGAGAAGAATAGTGATGTCAGAGTTCAACAACTGGTCTCAGCCAAAGTGGAACCAGCTGTCGAGACCGAAGTAGTCCTTAACGAAGAAAACAATCCTTCTAAGAAAGTAAAAATAGGGACAGTGCCAGAAACAGTTTTTAAGGAATAATTAACCCAGCTACTCCGTGAATATGCAGATGTCTTTGCATGGAGTCCTAACGACATGCCAGGGCTTGAGGAGTCCCTAGACATGCATATAACGACTCTAAATTTTGTATTATGATTATATGTGTGTATATATATCTATATATATAATTTATGTGAAATAGAACTAGGATTTTCATTAGAAATCTTATGTTGTATTTTAAGTTGTAAGTAAAAGATCAAAAGAACAAAAATGGGTTTTTTAATTATAAGGTTTGTAATTTGCATGTGTAGTTAAAGATGAAATGTGTACTTATGATTTAGTGGTGTGTGCATCTAAAGTCCATGTTGTGCAACTGTATGTATTATGTATGTGATTAAGTGTGTGGTTAAAGTGTTTAAGTATAAGTCGAATTTGTATACGCATAGTTAAGTATGATTTCATAAACATGTACTAGAATGTGCTAAGTGAAATTATGTGCTATATGTGTATATATATAAATATATTGTAATTCTTTACGAAAGGGTAGGACTTAGAACTAGGTATTGATGAGTAGTACTTTTTGTATAGGTGAACATAGGAGTTCGGAAGTTTCAAAAGATAAATCTCGTAGTAGGTGGACGTTGACCCTGTATCCAGGCAAGTGTTACTTCACTTGCATACTATAATCTTTGTTCTATTTAAATTCCATTGGTTGTCTTATTCTTGGATTATCTTATGAACCATTATCAAATCTTGTTAGAAACAGACTTCGAATTACATTTATTAACATTGATTTAAATAAGTAGATAACTTGAAATTGTAATTGATCTTGATACCCCTACACCTTGACTAGTATTGAACTATCGAATCTTGACCTTAATGATTCAATAGCTTATAAGTCATGATTCGTTATAATTGAAATAATGAAATCTAAACTTGAATTGTTTCTTTGATTTGATATACCTTGGAAATGGAAACTATTTTGACCGTGGCTGCCAATCTTTAATGATTAAATTATTAGGCCAAATAGTGCATGAGGATCCTGATAGTTGAGAATCATATTGTGTATGTGCTTCGGAGCTCTGTTGTGGGCTGATCACCCAGCTTTGCTCATAGCCCTGTGTTAAGTTTCCATATATCTATGTTCTATTCTTTTCGAGCTATTATTTATATTCCTTTCCTTTCATTTCTTACATTGTTATCTATCATGTTGCATAAACTGTTATGAGATTATATACTTGCCGGGTGTTCGCTCATTTTCTGCTTTAATCTTTCAGCACCTCAGCTATGGCGAGGCTTATTCTACCGAAGGGTCAGGTCATGAATATAGGCATCAGTTTGCTCAGGTAGCTATCAGGGATTGTTGAAGGAAATCAACTATATCATCTTTTGGGAATGTAGCTTAATTAACTAGTTTCTTTTGGGTTGCAATGATAATTTATAGTGTATCGTTCATACTCTTACCTGTGGTGGTTCCGGTGTGGGAACTTTTATAGATTATCTTAACCAGTTGTTGTAATTATAATCATGCCATGATTGCTTTTAAGTTAGTAGAATGTATGTGTGTGTATATATATATATATATATATACATATATACTACTAACTTAAATACATACACACACACACACACACACATATATACATACGCACTACTAACTAAAGAGTAAGCATGTCATGATTATAATTACAACAGCTGATTAAGACAATCTACAAAAGTTTCCACACCAGAACCATCACAGGTAAGAGTATGAAAGATACACTACAAATTATCATTATAACCCAAAAGAAACTACTTAATTAAACTACACTCCCAAAAGATGATATTCTTGATTTCCCTCAATAAACCTTGATAGCTACCTGAGCAAACTGCTGCATATACTCACGATCTGACCCTCAGGTATTCTTACGAGCGGTCTGAATAAGTCTCACCATAGTCTGAGGGTGCTGAAAGGTTAAAGCAGAAAATGAGCAAACGCCTAGCAAGTATATAATCTCATAACAGTTTATGCAACATGATAGATAACAATGTAAGCAAATGAAAGGAAAGAAATATAAACAATAGCTCGAAAAGAATATAACAGAGTGCTTCAGGTCTGCGACCTCTTTCCTCAGCTCTGCATTGTCTTTCTCAGCTGCATCGGCCCGAGCCTTAACAACATCCAAATCAGATTTGAACCCGGATTCTTTTTTTTTTTCCTGATAAAAGCCTTTGAGCCCAGCCAACTCTGATTTTAACTCGACAACCCGGGCATCACTCTTTTACTTCTCCAACTTCACGAATTGATTTCATTATAAGCAAGGTCAATAGACCCAGAAATATAGCCCCCAAGCTGAAAAGAACCCAGATATAAAGTCAGAAATTACAAAAAATTATATACATAAGTACAATTCAGGCAAGAACAAACTTACACGACCCAGGTGACCTGCAATTCTTTTCAAGATAGAGTTTATCCCGGCCTCCTCTATCTCAAACCAATTCTCATCTGTAAGGATCTCATCCATAGTGCTAGCCAACTTCTCCAAAGAAAAATTCATGATTCGAACTGGGCCCCCATCGGAATCTTTCCTTTCCTCATCGCAAACGCTTTCTCAGCAACAGGTTCCCTACCCTTGGGAGGCTTCACAACAGCATGATTTCTCTTCTTAGAGACTGGCTTATCTGAAAGATCTGGGATGTAAATAATGTTATTGATGTTCTCGACAACATGATCAGAACTGCCTTAAGGAGCCGCATACTATGCTGCATCTTCTGATTGGCGGTAGATCCGGATCCGCCTGCAGAAGCTTGTTTTTTGGTCTGTAAAGCACCACCCAAGTTCTTTGAAGCAGAAGCATAAGCAGAGGAAGATGTGATCCGTAGACCGGATTGTAATAAGGGAGACCTGCAACAAAAAAAATTCAACAAGTTAAAAAAAAGGCAAAAAAAAAAGATATGCAATGTGAAAAGAAAGATGAATGGAACTAGGACTCCAACACACAAAAAAAGGAAACTTACACCCATGAGTAAACAAGGTTCTGTGTTTCATAAATGTGTCCCAGGTCAGCTGAAAGCCCAGACACTCACAAAAGTTAAAGATCTGGGTCAAGGCCTCATCTTTTAACACCGGGGGATGAAAATCCTCCACCTCATGGCCAATAACAATCTAGGGCATATACTCCAAATCGAGGCCCCTCAAGAACATCACCTTCCCTTTCTAATACTTCAATGAAGAATGCTGGATTACTGGTTTGGAAGGGAGTTATCACTGCCAGCTACAGTATTCTAGAATAAATCAAATAGGTCATCCACATCTTCATCTGAGTCGACCAAGATCTCCTCTTCAAACATCACATCTTGCATCTGAGGTTCATTTTGCTGAGCACCAGGGGCATGAAGCACAAGGTTTGTCATGAAAGTAGCTACGACTCCAGCCCCATCTTTCATAATCTCTTCAAAGATCTCCCATTCCTCTTCCACCATAAGAGCCTCTAATAACTGGGGTGCTTGTGGACCCATCCCCATGTCCAAATCCAAAAGCCCTGTCATTCAACCAATTGTCTCAAAGAATATATACAACCTGAAGAATAACTCACCACCAAGAATAGAAAGATAAGTATCCAAAGTGTTTCTACGGGAATACACAAGCCGGAAAGAGCAGCTCCAGTTGGGGATCCCTGATCCTAGTGAGAATTTGATGAATCAAATCATCATACTCAGGGTATTAATGCATATATGCAAATTGTATTGCACCATAAGCTTGCATGTTATCTGTCTCTAGGATAACGGAGATTATTATATTTTTTGGAAGGCATACTTAGAACTTAAAAGTATATATTTACTCGGTGAATGTCCAGTTAAAGGTTGGGACAATATCATATTGTTCTTAACTTTTAAAATGTCAAACACCAGAATTTGAGTCGTATTTGACACTTGGTACCGAGCAACATAGCATATTAGCTATTACGCTAGGATACTTTTATATATTTCTGTTTTGGCATTCTGTTCTCCAAAAGCTACTGAAGTAGAACTCTGCAAAATGGGAATAGGAATAATTCATCTGATGATGTATTCCCGATGGTTTGTGATTTATGGTACAATTGATCATATTAGAGATAGCATGACTAATTAGGGATGAGTATAGTATGGATAGGTATTACTTTTAATGACAAACCACATAGGCAATTTCAAAACTTGAATGTAATGACATCAATCGCAGATGCACTCTATGGTTACCTAAGCGGAACTAAGCTTTGCGTAACTCAAATAATTTAGAAGTTTTTCTTAAGTAAAAATTACCGGAATCAGTTGTTTGTTTTGTATGTAGGTAATCCATCCCCAAAATTTTATGCATTGCTTTCTTGCTCATATTCTTCAGTATATTTCATATGCCGCCAGTGTTACTTTCCACTGGTTTTTCTGTTTACTCTCACCATGAGGGAGCAGATATTGCACATGATCAAGTACAAAAATGTTCCACTTTCCTTTCGAAAACAGGTACTAGATTTAAGCAGCAGTCTACTTATAATTAAAGAAATAAAATGTCTTTGTTTTTATTGGAATCAGTTAAAATTGTTCAAAAGATACTAGTTATACTTCGTGAAAAAATTAAAGTTACAATTTGATTATTGAAAATTTCTAAAGTATGTTAAGCATTACCTTGGCATAATTGTTTAACGCAGTGGAGGTACAAGAAGAACAAATGAGATTTATAAGGGTGGAAGGTACTTATCAAACGAAATCACAGTGCAACAATGGTGAAGAAAACAAAAAATCACAGAATAAAAACAAATATAGAAATTTTGCGAGAAAAAATATAACAAAAATGCATACACTTTTAAGTGCTTTCTTGATCCCATATGGTCTGGTTTTGGGCATCTTGGTCAAGTAACAAGGCTGCATTGCAATTTCACATTCGTTCGTCAATATATTAGCCAAGTTTTGTACTGTATTGAACTATTTGTGTTTGTCTCAATTGCTAGCCATTGAGTTCCTCACAATTTCATATTCTTCAGCATACTTGATGTGCCGCCAATATTACTTTCCACTGGTCTTTTTTTGTTTGCTCTCACCACGAGGGAGATCAAGTAATAAAAATGTTCTATTTTTCTTTCAAAAACATGTACTAGATTTAAGCAGCAGTCTTCTACCCTTTTATAATTATAAAGATCAGACGTCTTTGTTTTTAATTCAAATCAAATTGTTCAAAAGTTACTAATTACACTTTGTAAAAATTTGAAGTCACAATTTTATTGTTGGAAAATTTTTAAGATAAGTCAAGCATTACCTTGGCATAATTGTTAATGCACCGAAGACACAACAACAAATGACTTATAAGAGTTGAAGGTGCCTACCAACCCAAATTACAAATTAACAATGGTGGAGTAAACAAAAAATTTCAGAATAAAGCAACAAGCCTAGAGGTTTTGCAAGCACAAATATAACAAAAATCAACCAAAGCAACAACACTCAAGTCTTTCCACCTTCCTTTTACTGCACAAAAAATAATAGTTGTCCACCAAATAAGTGCTGATGGAGGCTAAATGTGAAATGCCATAGATGCAGTCATCCTGGACACATGAAAAAGATATGCAAGTCTAAACAAGAAAAAAACAAGGCGTTGATAATCAATATCAAGATATATAAGAGCAGTTTGTACATCAAGGTTTTCCACCCACGATTCCCTAATATGGGTGGAAAAAAATGATACCATAAACAACTACTTTACATTTTGATATTAATTTCAGTGACATTTGTTTCTCCTTGTTGAGACTTGCACATCTTTTTCATGTGTGCTAGTTGCCTGTATCTATGACATTTTACATCTCGTCTCCACCGACACTTGTTCAAAAGGATGTTGAGTTTTTTATTTTGGCAGTAGGACAAGGTGGAAAGACTTGAGTTTTATTCTGCTTGATTTTGTTATTTTCTTACTCGATAAACTTTCAGACCTGTATTTTATTATGCCATTTTCAAATTTCTCACCATTGTTATTCAGCAATTTGGCTTGATAGGCACCTCTTATCGATCCTTTGTTCCTCATAAGTCGCCTATATTCTTGTTTCTTGACTGTAATTCTTCCGCTCATCTCAAGCAAGAAAGAATAAAATTTAAAGATGAAAACAACAAGAATCTTGAGTAATAGCTTTGTAATCCACCAACTTGCTGAGCATTTCTATGAGCATTATACTAAGCCTGTTAAAAACTATAAAACTTCATAATTTACAGCGAGTACAACATACATTATAAGAGGTACAATGAGTATAACATACATTATAAAACGTACACCACAAGTACGTACTTTATATCTTGATTGAAAAACTAATATAGTAAAATTCTTTTTTTATCAGAAATAAAAGGCCACTACTTAGATAATATAAGTTATAAAGTATGGAGAGAAGAGAGGAACTTGATAGACATACATTCAAAAAATGAATAGTCTAAATACATATTTTGTACTTCATAATCTAAATCTAAACACCAAATAAGATTTGTCAGATTCTCAAGAATTTTAGCATAACATGAACTAGCAAGTGGAAATACAAACTATTAAACCAACAAATTCATAAAGCACAATAACAACATTTTAACTGAATATAAAGATATATTTCTAGTTACAGCACAACAATGGAATATAAACGAACACAATCTATTATCTATATAATAGAGCAACTAGGTGGATCATTTAAAAATTTTATTCCTTTTAAAATTACTAAATTACCCTTAATAATTATATGTGTTAATGACTTTTCATTTAATATATATGTATTAATTACATCTAATTTAATAATACATGTATTAATTAATATAACTCATTATTATGTATATTTATTACTATTCATCATTTAATATTAACAATTTGTAACTATATATACAGATTATATTTATCTTATATACTTTTCACAGTGAACATAATTATGACATAATATTTAAAATTTATACAAAGATTATTTTTAGGAAAAAAACATATATTAATGTACGAAGACTTAAGCACGAACATCAGAAATTATTTTTTATTCGAATGGTACAAAGAACTATTATAAGAAATCATAGGATTAAAACTAAACGTAAACAAAGATCGTATCAAATTTTTTTAAAGATATATGTGATATAATGTTGAAAGTTTTAAATCTATTTATATATACTCCCTCCGTCCCATTGAGTTGTCCACGTATGGTTTGGGTACGGAGGTTAAGAAAAAGTGTAATTTAAGGAGATAAACTAAGAAAAGTGGGTAAAGTGGTGGGACCGATCAATATTTTATATATAAAATGGGTGTAGTAGATGTAAATAATTTTTATATTATAAAGTTTTACCACTTTTCGTAACTTTTGAAATGTACAGAAATGAATGAGACATCCAAAAAAAGGAAATTGTAAAGAATTGAATGAGAAAGAGGGGTAACAAATATCGAACTTTCATGTATATAACAAATTTTGGGTCATTAATCTCAGGACACATACTTCTCGAGGATCATTAATCTCACAACACATTATGTCAAGATCAATAATCATCTAACTTATTTATTACACTTTTAACAAACAAATAAATCGTATATTAACAATTTATTCGTGTTTTGAACATTCATGTGCCTTGCACGGACTATGGAGCTAGTTTGTCAAGAATAATGGAGAAATATAAGGTTAATATTATTACTAAATTAAAGGTTAGGAAATAAACCGCACGTTTATGATTATTAATTACTTCACAACCAATTCACAACCAATTGTCAAGATAGTACCTCGTTTAATCAACTAAAATATACTCCCTCCGTTTCAAAATAATTGTACACTTTTAAAAAATTACGTATATTAAGAAAAGTCAATGTTGATAAAAGAAGTTGTATTTACATCAATGTTAATTGCATTAAATGAATAAAGTTTGTGGAATAAAATTTGCATTGGAGATGTAAATTGAAAATATGTGACATAGAGTTGGTTTTGGAAATATAAACTAGAGCGTGGGGTTTGGAATTTATTTAAAAAATTGTATTGAAAGTTGAAGTGGACAACTATTTTGAAACAAATTTTTTCACAAAAGTGACAGTTATTTTGAAACGGAGAGAGTATATACTATTCTTTTCATACATAAAAGATAAAATATTAGTGTTTGACATAATATTATATAGAATGATATAGGGGTCATTTGGTTCAAATAGTGGTATAGGGTTGAAATCAGGAATCGGGTTAAGGTAGTATGAGGTTAATGTATCAATTTTGATATCATGTGTTTGGTTGAGGACTGGAATGAATATATTTGATTTAAAATATTTTGCATTATCAATTTTAATTATTTTGAAATATTAATTTAATTATTAGTTTAATATATTTTTGAGTCATTAATTTATGTATGCATTATATTATACATGAAATAGCTTAAAAAGAAATAAAAATAGTGAAACAAAGTTCATTCCTTGTACCTTCCCCCATACCCACCTCCTTCATTGGATATGAAAAACCAATATCTTGGGGGGTTTGAGAAATGGGTATGAAATTATTTTTTTCTTACCAAACACCAGGTGTATGGTTGGAATGAACGAAACTCATATTATTTCAGAATTGCTCGAACCAAAAGACACTTGGATAAGTTAACCAGGTACTCTTGAATCTTGATCTGTTGCGCTGCACACATCCAACTCACTGATTTGATGATGTATAAACGTATCATATGTGTATGACACTATGAACTCAGAAGAGAGCAGGGCTTGGCGTGTCATCGATCAAGATATATATATATATATATATA
>PHNY01078571.1:920-14758 GCA_003724115.2 Anethum foeniculum
TGCTATTTCATGAATTAAATATGAATATTCATATTGAAATTCGAATCAAATTTTAACACTGTTAGAATATAATATAAGATCCTGGAAAGGGTCATTCTCTAAAACCTTGAGGTTTTAGAGTAACTGATTCCTTAACATGGTATCAGAGCTCAGGCTGCGAGAGGACTCAGGTTCGACTCCCTGTAACCCCCAAATATTCTCACAATTTATTATGGACACGAAGGCAATTTATGCCCCAAAGATGGGCGCCCGTGATCCACTCTTCGACCCAAAAATGGGCTCTCGAGTGAGGGGGAGTATTAGAATATAATATAAGATCCTGGAAAGGGTCATTCTCTAACACCTTGAGGTTTTAGAGTAACTGGTTCCTTAACAAACACAACATATATATATTTTTTGATTCAGATTAGAGTCGAATATGAACAAGTATTTATAAATTCGAGCTAAATATAATTATTTTACAATTCACACATAATCAACTCATTTTCACCCTGCTTATTTCAGCAAAATTTATATAATCTTTATTTTAGTCATATCATTTTAATTCAATTTTCAAGAGTAGCTCGATATTATTATGTAAATCAAACAATTTTTTGTAGTGGTATTACCCTTGTTACTACGAAATGTCAAGTATTCGGATCTTATTAAAATTATGGTGAGTATTCGAATATATAATCAAATTCTTAAATAATGTCAAAAATCCGAACCTTATCTAAGACAAGATAAGTGCGTGACTTTCTTGACTACTAGACAGGAAGATCTTGAAATATATAATACTAATTACTACAATAACAACAAAAATGTTTAGGCGAATATTGTTGCCGACAAAGTTGCAATGTATTTCCCTTAAACAGATGCATGCAAAAGGGCCAAGAGACAATGGCCTAATTTATGCTGCTTTTTCTGGATTATTATGGCTTTCATGATAATTCCAATAACACAATTATATAAGCGCTTCAAAATCCTAAAAACATGATACTCCCTCCGTCCCATAATACAAGTTTTTTTAAAAAAATTACGTATATTAAAAAATTATTAATTTGATAATATTTTTTTACCTATACCACTCATAAATGAATAAATGTAGACTCTTACTCAACTCTTATTAAATGTTATATAACTTTCAAGAAAACTAATTTTGGAATAATGTCATTATATTTGTATTGGAAAGGAAAAGTGAACATATATTATTAAAAAAAAAAATCGAAAGAGACTACTATTACGAATTGGAATAATAATACGGTGATTAATTTTTCCGAGTGATACACCTTCTGCAAATGCGTTTTCTTTTTCTTGTCATCATTTAGTCAACATGTGTTAAAAAATTTGTGGAACTTGTTTTCCAATGAGTCAATAATAAAATCTTGAATTGCAAGATTAATTGTAGAGACATTGACTTGCCATGTCTCACAACTCAACATCAATCAACACCAGATATTACTCCCTCCGTCCAAATGAATTGTTATCATTTGGATTGGACATGATGATCAAGAAATAAGAATAAAATATTAGAAAGTGTAAGAAAAGTGGATAAAGTGGTGGGACTTATTAATATTTAAGTAATTGATTAAGAAAATAGTGAAAGTTAGTGGGAAGAAGTGGGTCCATTAAAGTTTTTAAATTATTAAAACTTTACTATTTTGGAAAAATTTTGAAATGTAAAGAATTGGATGGGACATCCCAAACTAGAAAATGATAAGAATTGAAATGGACAGAGGGAGTAAATATTTTCATGGACCCTATACTTTGAATATTTATAATTTATTGTGGATCATATAAAAAAGGTCAAATCACCCACCTCCATATTTTTATAACTAAATTAATATAACTTTTTCTGGTCCGAAATAAATGTCGTTTCAATTTTTTATATGTATTTATAATTTGCATACTATATTTATTTTTCTAATAAAAATTCAATATTAATGTTTTATTAAAACTTTTAAAAAGTATATAAATTATTGTTTTATCCACCTTAAATTACATAAAAAAGATTAAAATAACTAGCGTTTTAGAATCCAAAGAGAATTAAATAATTGTTTTATACTCCCTTTGTCCCCACTGAGAAGTATATATTGGGGAACTAGGAATCGGCACACATTTTAATGCTCATTTCTAACACAGTTTCATAAATTAATTTAAATTATTTTTTTTCTAAATAAAAGCTTAATTCAAAAAAAAATTAGAAATAAATTACGGAAGCTTACTATATATTCGTCTTAACATACGTGTCGAACATTAAAAAAAATATGTATAAACAGATGTAGTAATTATTTGTTGATCTAATCATGTCAATTAGCTTTATATAACAAGAGTCTAATCTACACCTAGGATTAAAGGCGAGACAACTTGAAAGATAAGAAATTCCACTCACAATTAATAAAGCTATTGATACAAGAAATGGGAAAATGATAAAGACTAATTACAATTCCACTCACATCATTTCATCTTTTTCTCTCCCCCACTTCTAATCTGTTTAACCCCTAACCCTATGGAAGTTTCAAAACTACAAAATGACATATCTTTTCTATGCATCAAGTAATTAAAAATATTAATTAAACGTGATGAAATAATTCAATCGATAAGTACTTGTACTCTGTCTTGTCACATTTTCATTTCGATTCTCATTGCACTCTAGATTATTAACGAATTTTTTACTTTATGTCCTGAGCATATAATAAACGCGAAAATTTATAAAACTGGACTATCTTAATTTGTGTGCATGTAAGGGTTTTCCACTACTTAAGAAAAAAAAATCAAATAAAACAAGTTAAATTTATAAATTCTCGCGAATATCGCATTTCTTTGAGCACATGGTAGAAAATTTGAATTATTAATATTAATATGTTTTTTTTTCAATTAATCTTAAATGATATTTAAAATAATTTTGGATATGATTAGTATATAAACCCACCGTCATGATTCACTAGTTAAATTTGTTCAACGAAATCGAACGTGCGACTCTGAAATACTTTAATTTGTTAAAGGAATGATTATAAATTTCGAAAATCAGAACTAAACCATTAAGGTACTGATTTATGATTTATCGAACAATTTTTGCAAAATTGGGTAAATTATCAGTAATTTATTATTGAGAACCAGTCCATCTAAAATCTTAAAGTGTTAGAGGAATGTCTCATATCGATCTTATAGTATATTTAACATTTATTAATAATTTCTCAAATTTGTCAAATATTTTGACGAATTTATCGATAATTTTTGAAAAATAGATCAATTTTCTATAAGCACGGTTAAGAGCATCAAACCCAGAAAACACTCGTACCCAAGACAGAGGGTAGGAGCGGGTCGAAAGTCGAAACCAAGGACTACATAGGTAAAACTCTAGTCTTGGGGTTTGGGCTGATGATCAGTGTACAGAGTAGCTGATACAAAAATACAGGAGGGTCCGTGAATTTCCCACCGTTTCGACCCCTATTCCAGTACTCCCGTCCCACTAGGTTGTTTATGCTGGGGATGGAGGGCTTGATACGTATTTTAAGGTTTATAAAATATATAATTTTATAAAAAATTTCTTCTGTATAAAAATATAATATTTTAACTTTTATTCAGAAAAAGAAATTTTAAAAATAAATTAAAAAACTATATTTTATAAGAGCCTTAAAATGCGTGTCGAGCTCACGATTACCAACATAAAGAACCTGACGGGACAGAGAGAGTAAAGTTTCATTCGGCCCCCACCAAAGCCACTTGGCACGAACTCTAAAACAAAACCATTTCTAACATCTACCTTGTTATTTTTGTATAAAAATGCCCACTAGCTAAAGGCATTATTGGCTTAGCTAAGCCATGGCTCGAACTACTAGCCAACTACACTACCCTACTCATTCACTCACTCACTAGCTTCCTTTGACGTTACAGGACACCCTCAAATAATGGCACTCTTTGTCACATTGTCAAAATTTATCAATTTGGAGCTGTGTTTTAAAAATCAATTGGTTCATATGAGTATCCGATTTGATTATTCAGAAATTGATTTGATTATTCAGAAATCGAAGATTAACTGATTCGGATTCAAGCAAATACACTGTGAAGAAGCTGGAGGTTAAAAATGATTACTCAGAAAATTAATCGATCATTTAGAAAATTGACCGATTATTCAAATTTTGAATATATAACTTAACAAACCGATTTCTGAATTTTATAATCCTGATTTTGAGTCAGAGAAGATAAAGTACCATTAACTTTTGAATACACAAATAAACAGAACCGATTTTTGAATTTTATAATTTTGATTTTGAGTCCGCGATAAATTGTACCATTAACCTTCATTTTATATTGAATCCGTATGAGGGAGAAAACACATACTCCTCGGTCTCATTAAATTGTATAACAGTTTATTTTCGATAATTGACACACATTTTAAATTAGATATAAAATATATTTTTTTAATTTTCTTTTTACATTAATTTTTTATTTATAAGAAAAGAAATAATTCATAAAATGATACTGTAAATGAGCGTTAAAATATATGTCAAGTCCCAACATACAGTACTGTATAACGCATAGAGGGAGTAATTTTTTGTCATATTAAAAAACTCTCTATTACAAACGGATTAAAGAAAAAACACTAATCATTAAAGTAGCATAAATTTTGGATATGATTGTCCTGAGTACCATTTAAAGCCGAGCCCCGCCGAGTCCAAGAAAATGAATAAAATACTGTAGCTTGTAAAAGTAAGTACCACTCATTATTATACACAGTATCTTGCGTCAGCCTATGAGTTTGAGCTCTCTCTTAATATTCACATCCACTCCCACTCTTACTCTACACACCCACATGTACTTTGCCCCACGCAAATACCTGGTCGTTCCGTTCTAGCAGGTTCTTTACGCCGGGGAAGGGAGAGGTTGACATGCATTTTAAGGCTTATATATAAAAAGTATAGTTTTATAAGTTTTTTTGAAATTTTTTTTCTGTGTAAAAATATAATAGTTTAACTTTTATTTAGAAAAAAAAAATTTAAAAATAAATTATGGAACTATATTTTATAAGAGCGTTAAAATGCGTGTCGAGTGCACAGTTCCCAACGTAAAGGACAGAGGGAGTATTATGTAGTCTACGTGCACTATTTGCACGTATTTCGAGACTCCTATAAAGTGTAATTTTATATTTTTTTAAAAAAAAATATTTCTGAATAAAAGTTTAATAAAAATTTTAAAATTTTCTATGAAACTACACTTTAAATGAGCCTTAAAAAACGTGTCAAAAAATAACGTAGAGAATTTAATGAGACATGCACACACTCTTGCATAAATATACTCCTCAGTAGTCCATTTATCAGTGCAGCAGCAGAAGAGAGAGTGAATATAGTGGTTTCACAGAACCCACTGAATCTCACACACTTGTTTAACATTTTTCACTTTTTACCACTTTTTTCTGCAATCCCAGGGCAGTTTTTTCACCACCCTCAAGTTAGTGGACAAAAACAAACACAAAAAAAAGAGGTTTTTTTAGTCTCTTTTTGTATTTTAGCTTCATTTTTTATGGTTACTTTTTGATTTTTGATTAAAAGTGTTGTCTTTATACAAGGGCACTAATTTTGAATGTTTTGGAATCATTGTTGCAGATGCATTAATTCAAGGCTGAAAAAGTAAAAACGAAAATGAAATGAAAAAGATTGGTAAATTTAGAAGCTTTGTGTATTTTGTTGGCTTCTAGCTAATAGTAGTATTTATCAATTAAAGCTGTTGTTGAATGATTATTCAGTCACCCTTCTTTTGTGTGTCTGTTTGTAGAACTTGAATGATTCTGAATTGATTAGAAGACAGGGTGAGTGGGTAGTTAATATATACAACTATTTGGTCATTAAAGCTTTGTGGGCTTTCAAGAATGGTACCATTGTTTTTGATGCAATGCCTTTAACCCTGATATTCAGTCATAGTGATAGTACCCTCAAGATTATACCTTTTTTTCTGTGTGTTGGAGCTTTTTTCAGCCTGCAAGCCATGGCAGTTTTCTTCCATTGCAGGTGTGTTTTCTCTCCTTTCTAGTATATGCATGTATTGTTTTGTTTGTGTGTGTGTGTGTGTGTTTTGTGTTTATTGATCTTGTGATGTTCTGGAACTTAAAAGTTGTAAGTTTTATATAGGGAGTTTTGATAAAGAGGGATCATAAAGTAAGCAAAAGTGAGCAAGTTGTAATGGCAGATAATGGGTCTCTATCATCTAGAGATAAGTACAGAACATCATCCTCATTCATCTTAAGTTCTCCTAGGTTATTTACTGGATTTACCTCAAAGGGTTATACTGAAACAGATTCTATAATGAGTCCAACTTCAATTCTTGATAGCAAACCTTTTCCTGCTATAAAAACTCATTTCTGGTCTGATGGTAATAGTAACAACCCAAGAACCTCGAAACCTGAAAGTAGAATTCATTTGGATAATTTGGATTCCAAAGGGGTTGGTCTTGGCCTAGTTGATGCTCTCATTGATGAAACATCAGACCAGAATTTATTCAAACCCGAAAGCAGGATGGTATTGTTTGGATCACAATTAAAGATTCAGATTCCTCCCCTGCCTCCGTCGGTTCTTTCCCCTAATCCAACCCCTAATTCTGATCATCCAATGTCTCCTGGGGATTTTGGTCTAAAAACTAGGAATTCTCAGTTGGGATCCTTGTCTCCGTATTCATCAAAGAAATCTCCTTTTGGTTCTATGAATTCTGGCCTTGAAAAATCTAATTCGCCACGAATTTTCTCTGGATATCTCTCTGCTGATGAAATGGAGCTTTCTGAGGACTATACTTGTGTAATTACTCATGGCCCAAACCCAAAGACCACTCATATATTTGATGATTGTATAATTGAGAGCTGTTGTGGAGTTGTTGGATTATCAGCATCATTGAAGAAAGAAAACGGGTTTGGCACTAATCAGACATTGCGCTATCCCTCTGAGAGCTTTCTAAGTTTCTGTTACAGTTGCAAGAAGAATCTCGGGCAAGGGAAAGACATCTATATGTACAGGTTAGTTTCAAGTGCTTTATATTAGTAATTTTGTATGTTACTTCTACAAACTAGATACCATGATACATCCTCAACAAGATTCAATCAAAGTAGCAGTCACTGATTCTAGTTAGTTTTTTACTTCTGTCAAGGACTGATTCTATATTTGTACTATTCATATCTAATTCTGCTGCTAGATTGCTATGATAATACAGTATCAAGTAATGCATTTGATAATTTGCGATGGACTAGTGGACTAGAATCCTTATGTCTTCTACCCTTTTTTTATTGACATCGAAGTTGTATCTCCAAGTTCACGAGCTGAATTTGATCAGATATCTGTAGTTGATGATCTTTCTGTGTGATGTTTTTTTAGAGTAGCACATATGTCTGTTGCTGGACTTGTTTTCGTAAAGTGCTACAGCTGATTTTAATTAGAAATCTTTTGTTGATTTCGGTTTAACTTATGCTCTCAGGGGTGAAAAAGCCTTCTGCAGCAATGAATGTCGCTACAAGGAGATAATATCAGATGAAGGCATTGAAACGTCCAATGATATTTTCGGAACCTGATCCTAATGTTCTCTACTCTCTACAATAAGCTGCACGGGATAATATTATCAATTTTGTATCTACTGATCTTTAAGATTTCAGATATGAATCAACTAAATTGAGCGAGGACAAACATCTCTGAAAGCTAGTAATAAATGTATATTTGGATCGATGTCGTTCAATCTCCATGTTCTCTTGTTTTGACCTTCTAATCCTCTCTTTGTAGAAGAAATGAAAGGGGTGACATTGTTATGTATTGAATTTTGTTTAAGGTGGTAATCAGGTGATTAATGCGCAAACTGTTTACAGTTTTGGTCTTGTTTTGAAATGCTATATTTGAATAACCATCTCAGAATTTATGATTAACTAAACTCTTGCCTAATTAGAGTGTTTCGACAAGTTTGTCCATGTACTTGCCCATCTACCTTGCTTTCAATAATACTAATTGCTAGCTTCGCTTATACCTTTAACTGATCCCAGACATTATAATCCCGGAGTCTGGTCTAGGGCAAACGTATGCTATAGTATACTATATCGCGGAAATTTTTTGTAAAATCGGGTTTCTGAGATCGCTTGTCTTGCACCATCTGCCTGCTAATCCTTTCACTTGTACAATACAAAATCCAAGTAGAATATCACTGACAGTGATTACATATGCTAATCTTGAAGCCATAAATATATCAGTGATCAGGCTCTGTTTGTTTGGTTTGGTATTGAGGATATTGATGAAGGAAATGATTTGTCCTACCTCAAGAATCTTGAATCAACTTGACATATTTCACAGTATTATGTATTTGAAGTTTCATGAGAATACTAGTAATGTGCAAAAGCATTTGGAAGTTTGGTTCTCTTATTCCAGAAAGTAATTAGACCTTGTCCTACATATGGTCCACAAATATATGCTGCATATGAGGAAACAATTATGGGGACCTTGGCTAGGACAACTTTCAACAACTAACTATTGAATATAAACAAGTTAGGACCATTTTAAGGTCTCTCTTTTAAGGTTCTCTACTCATGAGACCACCTTTAACCCATTTGCTGGAATTTCTCTCAAACATCGGTTTCATCTACAGAATGGGTCAAGTTCTGGTGAGACGTAATTATAGGTGTTAATGAACTTTTAATGTAATACTAAGGAAAATAAGCAAACCTTAATATATACTCTATGGTTTCTTTTCTACCTTGTCGATAGTAACGGACAATCAATATCCTTAATTCCTTGATAACGAGAGGTTGAGGGTCCGAGTTTAAGAAATATGTCTGTGAGTACATGGGCAAGGGACCTGACAATATTCTACTTGTCTTTCAGAAAAAAGGGGAGAAAGAAGTTAACTACCTTCATAATGGTCTTGTTCGAGTTTGAAATGATATTATTGAATAAAATTACAAGAGAAAAAAAAAAAACTGTACGAGTAAAAATGATTAGTCACTAGCAACTAATGAACCAAATTATTAACAAACCACAACAATAGTTGATCGAGTAACCTAACAAATGGGATCAATTGTGTTTTAAGAAGAATTCTAATTGGAATCATAGGCTAAAATAATTCCTAAATAAATAATCTGTATGTTACATGTAGTGGGTGTGACAACCTTACTCTGTATTGCAATGGGATATAGCATATATCTGATAGAAATATGGCATATTTATGATAAAAATATGTAACCAGTTCAAATATGTGGTCTTGATTTTCCTGGACCTGTATAGGAATTTTCGACCAACAAGTCACAACCTTCAGATACATGACATGGTATCCAACAACGTTGTCAAAGTAGTTGGGCGCTTGGTCCCAAGAAGCTTTGTTAGGAAGAGAGTTAAGGACCTGATTCCAGTACTTAAAAAAAAAAAAAAAACAAACAAAATCAAGCAAGCCAGTAATCCAGGGCTATCTCCGCTTGTAAAACTGATGGGTATCGTTTGTGTGCATCCGCTCCTCTCAAATATTAAATCGAGCAAACCAGTAATCCAGGGCTATCTCCGCTTGTAAAATTGATGGCTATGGTTTGTGCAGAGCTAAGTCAGCATCTTCCCCCTAAAATATTGTGAAATATCGTCTAAAATTCTTTCATATATTAGTTTATCTAATCTGAACATTTTCGCTATAACAATAAAATATGAACAGACCCTTGAACTAACCACACCTAGAGATATTCCACTCCCCTCTAGTCCCCACTAGAGGATTAGTCGCATCTAATGTCGTGAGCACCTTAGCAGGAATGTGAAAAATGAAAATACATAACTTGGTGGGGATAGTAGCAGATTTGATTTTATGATGCATGTCTTTCATGTGATTTCTAACTTTTTATATACTAAGGTCCACCACCTATTGCATTTAGTCTGCCAAGCAATTATTTGATACTTTTGCTTCAGTAAATCTTCATTAAGCAGATAAAAGGTAGCTTAGAATTTATGTTCAAACAACACATAAGAAGAAATACAGATAAAATACATCGATGAAAATATTAGGCATACCTCTATTTGTCAACTGAATTCAAATCTGAAATAACAGAGGATCCAGACGAACAATCAATTAACTGTTTAGATATTTGCTCAAACATTGCAGAAACAACTGTGGTGCTGTGCATTTCAGTACATACATAAGCTACCAGTGACTTCCACACACCAATATCCGGCATTTTGCTCTGGCTAACCATCTCCTCCAACCACATAATAGCTTCAAATGGCCTGTCCATTGAGCAAAGACCCTTTATTAGGGAATTATAAGTGCTCTCACTAGGAGAGTAGGAGCTTTTTAGCATTTCTTCTGAAATTTGACTCGCTTCAATATATTTTGCCTCAGCACACAATCCATCCACTAAAATGGAGTAAGTGTCCTTGTTGGGAACACAACCCACCTGCCTAAAGATCTTTTTCAAATACCGAATAGCCATGACGGATTTTCCTTCATTACACAAGCCTTTCATAACAGTGTTGTACAACTTGATACTTGGAATGCAATTATCATCCACCATCTCCTTTTCTATAACCTTTATTGCTTCATCAACATTGTCATGCCTACATAATGCTGCTACCTTAGCTTCATAAATCAGAAGTGTAGGTTTGAAACCTCTATCATGCATCTCTTGAATCACCTTGTTAGCTGTACTAATATTACCCTCCGAATAAAGATCAACCGCCATCACATTATAACTATCTGAACTAGGAATTCCACCTTTTATCAGAGCTTCATCTATTAAATTCTTGGCTCCTTCGTCATCGCAATTATGGAATCTGGCAAGATCAAGCTGCTTGAGGCATCGCTTGGGGGCCTTTAACCCTTTCCTTAAGATCTTACCAAGAAGCTCAACAGCTTCCTCAGTATGTCCATTTTCAATAAACGCATGCAAGAGAGTTCTATATATCACAACATCCTCACCGCAACCTTTTTGAGAGATCCGCCAAAACATCGAGTACAATAGATGTGTGGCGTCATCTAGTCTCCCATCAGCACATAATCCTCTCATTAGAATCCTATAAGTTTCCGTGCCAGGATAGCAGCACTGACTATTAAATTCTAGGAAGACATGCAGTGCAAGATCAGAACGACCACTCTGACACATAGCATTGATTAGCAAGGTTAAGGAACGAGTTCGAGATTTTACTTCCCAGCCAAATGAGCGCTCCAAGAAAAGACGATGAGCACTTTCTATCTTAGACTCAGTTATCATTATCCCCAAAAGTGTATTAAAAGATTCCGTCCAGTTCACACAATTAAACTTAGGAAGGTTCTGAAACAGGGTAACAGCTTCATCAAGCAATCCAGCTTTTGCATAAGTCTTGATTGCAATTGCGAAAACAGAATCTTTGCACTCACACGAGTCTTCTCTCATTTGATCAATAACTTTTTTCATATCAATTATCCTCCCCGAGCTTCCAAGAACGGTGATCATAGTGGCATAGACAGGACCATTGTGACGATAGTTAGGATATTTCAATTTTGCTTCATTAAATATCTGCAGAGCTTTTACCGGGCTTTTCTGTTTCCGTATGAGTTGAGAAAGATGAGTAGGAGTCAAAAGCCTCGGCCATATTACATTCATCCTAGTTTATCCTAATAAAACGCGTTGCACACAAAGTTCACTTAATCCGTCAATCACAAATCACAAGTATGTCACAAACCAGAAAATGAAAATGTGCATACTTAACAGACTAATATATCATAAATGTCACAGTGCAGAGGCCCGAGAGGCATCGATGTCAAATTGCCAAACCGACTCGACTTTAATCACTAAAAAATATCGAAACAATGGTGAATGCTTCTAGTTCTAGCTCAAACTTCACTATTACGCCACATTGGTACACACCACCATCATCGTAAATTCTCGTGCTAACCTACATTGCACACAGTCCATATACAACTCCACTGATTTTTATAAAAAATTTATTTGTAAACTTAGAAATCAAACAGCGAAATTCTAGCAATGTTGGGGAAAAAAAAGTTTACACTTATGGGCAAGAGTTAAAAATGAGGTTAAAGTAGCCAAGTAAGTTCATCTAGACATTTACACAAACAGCTTCTGTGCAGAACTAAAACTTATGTACTTTTAGTTCTGTCTGTACAGACACTTAATTATGGTTATAGAGAGAATATTGAGTGAAATAAAACACAGAAAATTTAGCAAAAATAATAAAAATAATTTAGAATAACAAAACTTATAAAGTGTAATACCTGTTTTAAGAAGAAATCTCAGCGCACAGTTATTGGTTGATAAGTGCAGTGGATGTTAAAGTCACGGGTGACAATTTCCAATTTCCAATCTCAGAATTTCGAATTTCGAATGTATTCATATTTATATAAAAAACTAATGAAATTTTATATTAGCAATAAATTGTTTCTCTGAAAAAGATGTTAAGAATGAAATATTTGTGCAGAATAAAATAACTACTCTATGTGTCCCCATCAGATTCTTTACGTCGGGAACCGTGCACTCGACACGCATTTTAAGACTCTTATAAAATATAGTTCCATAAGTTCCATAATTTATTTTTAAATTTTTTTTTCTGAATAGAAATTTATATTTTTATATAGAAAAAGAATTTCCAAAAAAATTGTAGAACTATACTCCCTCCGTTTCAAAATATATGTCCACTTTCAAAAAATCACACATATTAAGAAATGTGAATGTTGATGAAAAAAGTTGAATTAATTGCATTAATTGAGTATAATATGTGGAATATGGTTGATCTTGGAAATATAAATTAGAGATATGTGGAGTAGAGTTGATTTTGAAAATAGAAACTTACATTGAAAGTTGAAGTGCATAACTAATTTGAAACAAATTTTTTCTTCTAAAGTGAACATGTATTGTGAAACGGAGAAATTACTTTTTATAAATTTTAAAATGCGTGTCAACCCCTCCCTCCCCGTAAACAACATGCCGGGACCGGGACCGGGACCGAGGGAGTAGTTTTTAAAAGCAGAGTTCGAAACAGGAGCAAATGCAATGCTGACTAGCAAGCAAAGCCCAATAGCATCAACTTAATTTTGCAAGTAGGGTTCCAAGTAAGATACTCCAAGTAAGTTTCAAGTACAATCGATTTTTGTGACATATCACATGGTCATAAAAGATCACGGTATATGTATTGATTTTATGCATTCACGCCAGGGATAGCTGGAAAAATAATATTCCCTCCGTCCTTTAGGTTCTTTATATCGAAGAACATGAGTTTGAGACGCATATTAAAGCAACTCCAATAGTGGCCTAAATCTCGGTTCAAATTTGGACCGATAAATAGTGCTGGCCCAAAATTTGGACCGACACTGTTTATCGGTCCAAATTTGGACCGAGATTAAAATAATAGGTTTTATTATTTATTTTTGTCGGTCCAAATTTGGACCGAGATTAAAATAATAGGTTTTATTATTTATTTTTTAATTTATTACATAAAATTTTGATTTCGGGTATTTATAAATGTAATTAACTTACATTATGATATTATTATTTTTTTTATTTTAAATTTAAATTAACTAACATAATTAAATAATTATGATTGCATTTCTTAAATTCAAATTACAAATACATTCAAACATTAAAATAAGGATTACAACACATAAAATTTAATTTGAAACACAACGTAAATGAAAATGCAATATGAATTAAATTATCAATTTAGTCCGACAAATTAAATCGACTTCCTCCGAGATAATCAAAATATTGCATGTAACTGTTTATGTTGTTTTGAGATCCTTAACCTTCATGTTAAGATATTAATGTTTAACATTAATGCTTTTATTACAAAAATTATAACTAAACATGTTTACTATTTTTAATATATATTTGAAGTTTAATTATAATTCTATTATTTACTGTTTAAAAATTTTAA
>PHNY01078571.1:17759-30989 GCA_003724115.2 Anethum foeniculum
TCAATTGCTTGAACCTTGTATTCATGCAATTCAATCAAATAAGAGTCTTCCAGTAACTCTCGGAACATGTTTCCTGCATAATAGGAACACATTGGGTACGTTTACTTTGGTTTATTTGGATTCGGATTGTAAGATGTGAAGTTGTAGATGGGGATTGACAGATGATTAGAGTGTTAACATTAATCTGCATTGTCTGTACACACATCATGATAAGTCAACAGTTTTACTAGTTAAACACACTTACACGTCTGTCTTATCTTTGACAAAGTTCGAACTCATCATTCCGTAAATGAAGTGAGGAGATACTACTACATCAAGAGGTGTCCGGTAAAACCTATTTTTTCACTAAACGAAGAGTACAATGTTAGCACAAATTTCAGATGAGATGATCAAGAAAACGAGCATTACGAGTACGAGTATCATGAAAAAATCTAAAGTCAATCTGTACGTACAGAAATATTTTCAATGCAGAGATGCAGAATCACAAAATGGCAACAAACGCCAGCTCAAAATCTTAGAACACTAGATAGTTGTTAAAGAGATCTGTATTATGTACTGATTATAAGTATGTGCAGTGGATGTGTATATAAATTCCAAGAGATCAATTAATGGAAATCAGTCATCTGATTGCATCTAAAGATGAGTCCAAGATTTGGAATCTAGAATCATATAAAAGTAACCTTTGTTTAAACTGATACTATAATTTAATTTAAGTGGAATCTAGAATCATATAAAAGTAACCTTTGTTTAAACTGATACTATAATTTAATTTAAGTGTGTGAACTTCATACCATGAACTGTTTGTAGTGACTAGAAAGTTTTCATGCAAGTTCCTCTATATTTCTATAATCTATATACCCTACCTAAAAAGGTTAACAAGTTTCCCGTGAAACACAATAATTCCAAAATATTAAAATCTGGTTATCACTGAATTCGAATTCGATTTCTAGGAATTATATAAATATACAAAATTTAATTTAATTTAATTTTTTTTATTTCATCGAAATTCGATTTCATAATTTCATTAAGTTCAATTCTCAACAAGTACATTTTAAATAATACTTATTAATAAAAGTACGAGATTTTTAATCATTTAGTAAATTTTAATATTTTAATCTCGATCTGGTTTTGCATGTATAGTATATATAAATGTTGTAACGGTTATATTTAAGAGCACTACTACGTACCTTGCTTCCCAAAATTTATACCAAATGATGTGTCATGATATTCGATGTGTTTCAATTTGTACCTATATGTATATACACGGAATCATGTCTTATTATTAAAAAAAATTACCGACCATTCATGTTACACCTAAGTATTTGTAAACAATTTTGAAAACCAATTCGAGATAAGAAACATTTTCCAAGATTTAATATACTTTTTTTTAAGAAAGGAAAATAATTCAATAATAAAGAGTAATACGGTATCTACAGATTTGAAACTGAACAAACGCATAATTATATAGCTGTTGAATCCTTCCATCTTGGATAGGCAACCAAATGATTTTTTGAAGAGATATGTACATACTGTAATCCTCCAACTGTTGATCGACCATACATCACCACAAGAACCCTGAATCAACACCATGAACATGAAAAGTAACATCACGAAAATCATGAAAATCCTGCAGATCTAGAATCCGGACATGATGACGCTAAAGATTTAAATAAAAAGTAAACTCTCAGACAAAGAGAGACAGAACAAAATTCAAATAAATTAAAAATTAGAATACTTAAATATAAAAGTTCAAGTGTGTGCCTACAATACAAATAACTTAACCACACCCCTAGCAAAAGTTAGCTTAACTACACATAAATTAGTTGCAAAGTCAAATGATTAGTGAATCCATGTTAACCGAAAGTAACTGTCAAATCTCCATCAGCCCCAGAGAAAAATACGAACCATAATCAGCATGCCTCAAGTCTCCAACTGATCAACAATAAGTATTTCTCCTTGAAGGACTAGAAACTAAGGGTTACAGTTAAAATTCTTTGTTAGCTTAGGGTGTGTTTGACATTACTGTTGCAGACAGTAATAACAGCTTTTTGCTGAAAAATAATTAAAAAATTGTCTGTTAAAATTTAAAAACTACTTTTCCGAAAAGTGTTTTTGAAAAATCAAGTCCCCCCTTGCTTTTGGAAAAAGCTGTTTTTCAGTTTTTGTGGGAAGCAGATGCTAATTTCACCATTAAATCTCACCAAAAACATTAATTTATTTAATTTTTTCACCAAAACATAAGCATATAAAAAATATTATCAAACAGTCATCTGATTTTTAAAACAACATTTTTTTCACCAGCACTTTTTCTAACTGCACAGCAATTTTTAACAGCACTCCCAAACAAAGCCTTGGTCTCTTAGTCCAATGATTAAGGGTTAAAATGTTCAAGTTTTAATTAATAAACTAAAAAATGTTTACATCAAACATAACAAAACAAAACAGTTAGAAGACTCAAAGCTCCTTTAGGTATATAATATTGACAAGGCCCAACCAGTTTGTCTCATTTTCCACTGTCTATGTCCCTTGAAACATGGAGCAAATTATTGCAGATTTCCCTACTATAAAACCCCTCCTCTCCCTCTTCACTTTCATCCCCACTCATCTCTACATTTTCCATACAATCATAATTCCCAGTTTGACCTTCTTTCATAAACTACATGCAAGATTGTAGTCAAGAAATGGAAACTGAGTTGGCCAGGTGTGAGTGTTGTGGATTCAAAGAAGATTGTACTCAAGACTATATTAATGAAGTCAAATCTGAATTTCAAGGAAAATGGCTATGTGGATTGTGCTCAGAGGCAGTCAAAGATGAAGTAAACAAACAAAATACCATTAGTACTAATCAGTTGCGGAACCAGGATCATAGAACAGCCGGGGCTAAAATTAGTCTTGAAGATGCTATAAAGGCTCATATGTCATTTTGTAGTAAATTTAAAGCCAATCCGGCTATTCTAGTAGCTGAGGGGATGAGGCAGATGCTACGTAAAAGGTCCGATTCGTTGTCATCGTCGTCGTCTTCGAAGAAGTATGCAAGATCAACAAGTGCATCACAAGTAGGAAATGAGTCTTTCTTGTGTTGTAACAAGTTGGTGTAAGATTGTGTAATCTTCTACTTTAACTTGTTGGAATAAGCTGACTTATAGAAGAGCTTCTGTTTAGCTCTCATGCAACTTGTTTTGTACAAAGGATGTTTTTTCTTTAGTTGATGGTGCCTTGATTCTGCATAGTTTTTACTTGGGTTTTTCACCTTTTTGATCGTAAAACATGGGGGATGTATGTGTGTTCATTTCTTTTCCTAAAATTCGGTTACGAATAGAAGTCATATAATAATGTTTCCTTGACTTTGACCTGAAGAACTTTTTCCTAATAATGTAGGTTAAGTTGAACTAAAAAGTCTAAAAACATAGTAGTATTTTCGGTCAAAGAAAAAGGGATGAAAAATAGTGAGGGTGTTTTCTATGTTTGAGTAAAAATATTTATGTTCGAAAATTGATTGATGAGTATTTTCGGTTCACGAGTCTTGCTGAGCTTCTATTATTTTTAATTTTTTATTATTGCTGAGTATTTTCGGTTCACGAGTCTTGCTGAGCTTCTATTATTTTTAATTTTTTATTAAAATATAATTTTAAATAAATATTTAATATTTATATTATATATATATATATATATATATATATATATTTGAACAAAAGTACTTGCTTATATTAGATCGAATCAATCATCAGTACATCAGAAATAATATCCGAAGCAACACTAAACCACTTCTGGAAGTCTGGCATAGAATGAGTAGCTCTTGCTAACGCATGGGCTACAACATTTGCATACCTATGAACATACTCTACTAGCACATTATCAAAGTGTTTAAAATGATCAACACAATCTCACACAATTGCGTGAAAAAAATGACCTACCTTGCTTCTCTTTACAAGCATCAACTAACATCAAATCAATTCGAGTTTTCGAATCAAACTTTAACCGAAACCGATCATATTTTGAGTTTTTTTAAATATTTGGTGAAATCAATTCGAATTTTCGAGCCAAACTCGAGTCTATTGAACTTTTTAAGAGCCGAAATTTGAATTTAAAATTTAAAACACACAGTCGAATTCGAATCCAAACTTTTTAATCAAGATCGAGACTCGCTGAGCCTGACTTCCAACTCGGCTCGGCTCGGCTCGATTACACCGCCAATACAGATTTACTTCTACTACTGTTCAAAAATAGAAAAATATTTTAGAAAATGACTACAGTGACACTAAAGTTTTAATCATGTATTAGGCACATAATTACTACAGACTAACACAATTATCATTTGTTAGTGTTTCGCAGATAATAATATTATGATTATTGATGTGAGTGACTAAAAATAATGACCTCATTTTTAATATTTGAAATATATATTCACCCGAAATCTTGTCTGTATATCATTGTTCGATTTATGATATGCGCCTAGGCGTTGTATCGATTAATCTGTATCTAGATGTTAAATGAATAAAATCGCGTAACTTTTATATAAAATCAGATATTTTTTATTTACAAAAATGGAGATTAATCAGGTTTAAGTAGAAATAGGTGAAATATAACGATATTAATCGGTTAAAATTTAAGTGACATTAATTAGTGTTAATCGGTTAAAAAAACAAAAACGGTGAAGCTAGAGATAAAATTGTCAATATAAATTTTTATAAAAAATTAAACTATATATAATTATAATGGAAGTATTTACTTCTTGTTGTATTTGATAACAACACAATGATATTTATATATTTTATGAACTTTACGTGTATAAAAGATATTTTTAAATATTGAGATATAAAAAATCTCCGCATAACTTTTTCTAAAACGTTGGAGGATATCGGATATTTCTTTCTTTAAATTTTAAATTATAAAAGATCTCCTAGTAAACTTTAGAGAAATTATCAAAAATACTATATTTTCTAAGATTTTTTACGATTTTACTATCTTCTGAAAATATTTGCAAAAAACGGTGTAACTAAAATCAACCAGATATGCAACTAGTTGTATTGAGTTTTTTGTTGCGTTCGAAGTTGATTTTAATTGCATTCGAGGTTGATTTTGGTTGCATGGGCTCGTAGACCCGCCTAGATTGCATCTGGTTGAATCGAGTTGCTGAAAAACCGTAATTTTGCAAAAAAAATTGTACAAAATCGTATTTTTATAAAAAAAAATTGTAATTTTTGCAATTTTTTAAAAAATTGACTATATTTTTGCAAATAAATTTTTGAACGGGTATTTTTCAAACAAGCCCTCAACTTTAAACTATAACTTCGTTCTTTTTTTAATTTTTTTTGTTGTGGTAGGGAAAATATGGCAAATCCAAACAGTCCTTTAGGTAACTTCCTGAATCTTTTTTATTTACCAAAATCTCCAAATAAGACCGTTACCCAATTTAAATTTCAAAAAGTAACGGCTCTATCCTAATCTCCCCAACCAACACACAATCTTAAAAACAAAAAAAAACACACACAATCACACACCAAACTTGCAATGAAATCGGTTACATCGACACCGGAATCCTCAGTGTATTCGACAACAGACGACGAAAAATCTGAAACCCGAGACACGAGCTGTTATTTTCCAGATTGTCGAAAAGATGCTAATTGTAAATGTGAAATGTGCTTGGCAAGTATTAAAGCCACTCTTGATTTGATGCCATTGAGTGTTCAGAGATCATCTGTCACTAAATTGTCTTTGACTCCGATATCGAGGACTCCAATTCCTTTTCCTTTTAGTCCTTCTGTGCTTTCTACTCCTGAGTCGAGGGTTTCTCCTGTAAGAATGGCCTTATCACCAGTGATGAAGTCGAGTAAAAAATTGAGGTTTGAAGGGGATGTGGAGAAGAAGGAGAAAAGAGAGGTGGGGGTTTTGAGGGTGGTTTTGAAGTGGTTGTTTTTCGGGTTTTGTTTGTTTTTGGGATTGGAGTTTGGGTTTTCTTGGGTGGTTTCGAGGGGTTTAAGGCCAGAATTGTCGAATGATTTGGTGAGGAATTTAGGGGAGGAATCTTGGGGTTTGCGGGATTTGAATGAAAGGTTTGCGTATTTGAGTAATGGGATTAAGGGATTGATTGGTGAGAAGAATTTGAATGGTAGCTTTGTTGATGATACATGGGAGATAAATCAGGTATGTAGTCGAATCATTTTGTGTATGTATGTGCATTTTTTGTTTTAGTTGTGTAAAATTTTGAGGCCCTTTTGGTTGCAATGTATTTTGGGGGAACTAGATTAAAGTTTTAATTAGATGCATTCGATATTGTAGGATGGTTTGCTCTTGAATTCGCATCTTAAGTTGTACAAATCTGCGGTGGAGGAGGTGCGTGTATGGGGCTGGCCTTTGCAGACTGCTGGATTGCTTACAACTACATTTTCTTCGAAGTCATATACTGTGTTGTCCGGAAGAGTTACTGAGGTATGATTCAGACTGATTTCTGAAATTGCCAGTCCATTTTACTTCTGTTATTTATTTGTGATTTCTGTTATTATAGTGTTCCTGAGGTCATGCTTTTGAATGTCAGTAGATTGTATTCATGACCATTCATTTTACAGTGGACTAGTGGAAAGGCTGGATATGTGATCCGAAGAGCAAATGATTCATGGACACAAGAAAAATGGAGTGCTTCGGTAGTGCAATTAGAGCGAAATACATGGATTCTCGAGTATAAGAGAAGTTTCATAACAGAGAATCCAAGATTGCTTTCAGCAGTAATAGAGTTCTTGAAATTCAGGATTACCAGGATACTGCAAAAATTGAATCAGGACTTCTGGTTGTTGTCTATTCAAGGCAGCCACTTTAAAGGAAGGGCAGAAAGTTTCAATGTCCCAACTTGAGAAATTTTTATAAGATGATATGAAATGAGATGCTCTTCTGGTCTTGTCGCAATATAGGCATCTAATTCTCATTTCTGATAGTCTTTGCTAGAATTACAGAGCCTGTTAGAGTTTCTTTTGTACTCTTGTAGCTCAAAATTAACAACTGAATATATCTCATATTTTGTTATGTTCATTCATATCTGTCATAGTGTCACTTAATTTGTGCAACACTATGGTTTGATAGCTGAACTTGTGAAATTATCAATTGAAAGTTGAATGTTTGATAGCTAAACTTGTGAAATTATCAATAGAAAGTGTTAAATGTTCAGGCACACAAAACTTGCTTCAATATGTACTTTCATTTGTATTATTAACCATTAAGGGTCACCAGTAGTCATTACATGAACAAACACCATTTTTATAATGATGAAATCTAGTTCTATCTCTGACAACAATTTCCGTCTTATACACGTCTGATACAAGCTTCATGAAAGTATGACAGTCCTCGCATATCCTGAGGTTCTTGATTATATGAATGCATGTCCCAGTTTTCCCTAACAACAGCCCATAAGAGAGTGCCAATTTTTCACTGTGCCACAACACTGCTTCTTTTTTCTCCTCTTCGTCTAAATTAGTCAATACATTGGAGGTAATTGGTGTATAACCTATTCGCTTCACGTCAGTGACTACCTCATTTAGCTTTGCGTAGATCTCATCTGACTGTTTATGGTATTTGTCTGCTGTCAAAAACTCGTGGACTTCATTGTTTAGCTCAATCCTACTAGTTCCCCGTTCCTTTGATATACCTTTCTGTTTCATTAACTGCCTCACCTCTCCAACATTGTGCCATCGTTTTTCTTTGGCATAGATATTTGATAAGAGGACATGGGCACCGTCATGATCAGGGTCTAGCTTAAGAAGCTGCTTTGCAGCAAACTCCCCCAATTCAAACTCGCCATGGATTTTACAAGCGGACATAAGGGATCCCCAAATTACAACATTTGGAGCAAAAGGCATACTCTCTATAAGCTGGAGAGCTTCCCCAAGAAGATTAGCACGACCATAGAGATCTACCATGCAACCATAGTGTTCATGCATTGGTGTTATGCCATACTCATCCACCATTGATGCAAAAAGCTTCCGACCTTCTTCAACCAATCCTGCATGGCTGCATGCATATAAAACACCCACAAATGTTACTCTATTGGGCTCAACATTTTCAGACTTCATCTGCTGAAAGATCTTTAGGGAATTAATGGCATCCCCGTGCATAGCTAAAGCAGAGATCATAGTAGTCCAAGTTATGACATTTTTTCGACGCATGTGAACAAAAACTTCTCTTGCATCCTCAAGACTTCCACACTTAGCATACATATCGATAAGGGCATTATTTATGGGCAAAAGTTCCCCAAATCTATTTATTTTGACTAATTTATGGATCCATCTAGTCTGATCCAGTGCTCCTACATTGGCACCAGCAGAAATAACACTTAACATGGTAACATGATCAGGATATATTCCGGAGTCTTGCATTTCATTAAATAACTTGATAGCTTCTTGAGGCGCATCACTCTCTGCATAACCAGATATCATCGCACTCCAGCAGATCAAATCCTTTTTTGCCATTTGATCAAAGATCAAACGGGCCAACTCAACTTGTCCCTGTTTCGAATACCCTGAAACCATAGCAGTTGAAGCAACTACGTTCTTCGGATTCAACTTGTCAAACATATCCCGAGCCAAGTCCATAGACCCACAACCCGCATACATAGTAACAAGGGTGCTCTGCATACGATAATCAATCAAGACATTATCATCAATAATCATTTTGTGAATAGCTTTCCCAAACTCCAAATTCGCCGCACGACCACAAGCAGAAAGAATAGTCGAAAACAATTTCACATCCGCCTCAATATTACACCTCTTCATCTCTTCCAAAAGTAACACCACTTCATCAAACAATCGACTCTGACAGTACCTACTCGAAATTGAAACAAACACATCACAAAAATTATCAAACAAAATAAAAACAAACGCAAGGATAAAACTAAAAGAAAAAGGGGGGTTTTCAAAGATACCTAAGGGTATAATTTTTTTTGCAAAATATACAGTTTTTCTTAATTTTTTTTTGCAAAAACCCTGTGTTTCTGATTTTTTTTTTGCAAAAGTAAGGTGTGCAACTTTGCAACCATATTTGCAACTAAAATTAACCAAGATCAACCACAAAATGCGACTTAAGAGTTTAGTAATTATAATCATCTTTGGTTGCATAATAAGTTGCTTGACAAGTTGCACTGGTTAAATTAATACAACCTTAAATACAACTGAAAACAACTTCAATTATTTTTCAAAAAAACAAAAAAAAGTTGCATTTCGTTGCAAACCGTATTTCAGAAAATAGTAAAATCGTAAAAAAATTTTAAAAAAATAGTATTTATGATAATTTCCCAAAAAAAACCAAGTAAACAGAAATCATAAACCATCCCAAACAATACCCATCAATCATAATATTCCACGTAACAATATCTCTCTCAGACATTCTATCAAACACCTTCCGTGCACAACCAAATTCCCCACAAAACGCATACATTCCCACCAACCCCGTCTCAACAAACGAATCATCCGCAAACCCCATCTTAACAACCAACCCATGAACCATCATCCCTTCATCCACCGCCTTAACTCTCCCTGCCGCCTTAAGTACAAGCGGAAAACTAAACCTATCAACCCCACTTCCTCTCTTGAGCATTTCATCAAACACATGGAGTGCCTTTCCGGGGTCTTTGGTTCTTGATAAATCTCGTAACAAGCGGTTGCATAAATGGGGTTGGGGTGGTAGGGTGGTGGGGGCTGGTGGGGTTGGGAGAGCTAAGATGGGGTGGTTCATCACTGTGGAGTGTGTTTTTAGGGGGGAGGGAAATACAAATGTATGTTTAATAATGTTACTAAAGCTAATTTTAGATAATTATACGAGACCACTGCTACATACCCAAAAACGGTTTCAAAATCTGTTTCAAAATGATATTGACGTGATTTTATCTGTGAGATTCATATTTATACACGATGGGTCCATATCATTAACGAGCAAGTAACCAATAATATATTGTCAACTAAGCATATTGGAATAGTTTTTGGAAAAAATTTTGAAAACCTAGCATTTCTCATTATGTAAAGTTAAGTTATTTTTTCATACACAATTATGACTATTATTGTAAATACAAGGGGTCGAATTTATTATTACAAAAATGTAATCCATTTTTTATATGCAAAATGTTAGTGACTTTAGATAATTTTTCTACGGATAACTTTAAAATCCTTTTTCTCTTAATACTATGTAGTTTTTGTAAATTTTGTTTCTCGAAATTTGTTATATCAAAATTTTTAATTTTTTTCTAACAATTATATTAATTTTATTTAGAGATAATTTGAAAAATAGTATTTTGTTATTATTATTGTAAAAAATATATTTTTTTACTTTGTATAAATACAATATTCTAATATTTTTTCACAAATATACAATCATTTAATTAAATGGAATCAAAAGTGATTTTAATTATACTTAAGAAATTGTAAAAATAATTTACATTGGGTGATTAATCGTATTTTTGTAAAAAAAATAAATTTAGTAAAATTGTAAAAAAAAATTAATAATATTTTCAATAATTTCTCTTTAATATTTGTAATTTTTAATTTTTTTTTAAAAAAACTCCCTAACAATCAGTTTTGATATTTGCGAGTAACCAAACCCGAATTACTTTTTTTGTAGTATCTGTTATATTTGAAATTTTGAAATGCTAATTATACTTTAAAAAAAATTACATTATGTTTATGTTTTATCGGTTACTAACAAAATGTACTGCTCAATCGAGATTTTTACCAAACTGATAATCAACAAGTCCAGATTTCTCTCTTTTTGTAATCATCCTCATCCCTTGATTTTCTTGAAGTTAGAGTCTTTACGTTTAGTCCAGGGTAAATTGGTCTTAATTTTCTACCGTGTGCCCATGACACACGATAAGCGCCGAAATTCATGAATTTGATTGGTTCATTTTTAAAGTAGTGGTGGACCCCTGCATACACAAAAACTAGACCAATCAAAATGGCCTAAATTCATCCCCTGCATACACAAAAACTAGATCAATCAAAATGGCCTAAATTCATAAAATTCCGCGCTTATCAGGTGGCCGGTAGAAAAACCCTTTAAGCAATTAAACCCTAAACACACTAAATCATTTTAGACTTTTAGTATTTTACCACCCAAAAATGGATAGGATATTGGTTTATTTACAATTCAAACAAGCTCTCTCTGAACAAAAGGTATTAAATTTGTGTTTTTGCTACATTTATGTACATGTATATATGTAGCCCATAAATTTTGTGATTGATATATGTAAACCCTAATGTAATTTCATCATTTCTTGACACTCCTGCATTGCATTGCATTGCATTTGCATAAGCATGCGCTTGTTTATATAGGTTTCCTTGGTGTTGCATGGGCGGAACTAGGGGGACTGGAGTGAGCCCCTTTCCCGTCAGCTCTCGAAATTCACCAAAATTTTAGTGTGAAATTTAAAAAAATATATATGAAATAATTTGGTTCGGTCCCCTTAATAATTATTTGGTCCCCCAAACTATATTCTTGGTTCCGCCCCGGGTGTTGCACATTTAGGATTCTTAGTCATTTGGTTAATTGATTGGTAATTGGTGTTGGGGACATGCTATATATATATATATATAGCAGTGCCAATTGTACCATTGGAAGTATAAGTATTGTTTGTATATGTGGAGAAATTGAGGGGATTTGAAGAGAGATTGGTGAGTTAAAGAAGCGAGTCTGACTTGTTTTGATCCGTCGAGTGATTGAAATTGGGGTTTTGATCATTAGAGTGATTTGAACAAGATGAATGTGATATCTATGCTGCTATATGTGTTAAATTTAGGAGCGCTTTAAAGTATGATTGTTTTGCAGGTAAGGCTAACATTAGAGGAAGAGAATGTACTAATGGAATCCAGTGAACATGCACGAAGAGCTTTCTGGATTGGTTTTTATGTTGCCGGCTTTGCTGTCTGGTTAGGTACTGTTTTCACCTCGTTATAATATATAAGAACCTTTTTCCCTCTAGTGATATTAATTATAAACATTTGATGTTGTGTGTGTTGAAATTCAGGGACATTTTTGTTGTTTCTCTCGGAGAGAAAAACTATATAAATTTCGATAGGTTTATACATATCTGGAGAAGTTTTTTTTTTTTTTTTTTTCACTCTTGGTTCTATAGATCATTGAGCCAAAGTGGCAGTGTATCTATGTGTCATGGTCATTGATGTCTATGTAAGCACTCCTCTTTGGCACACTGGTATAAGTATGCCTTCTACTTCAAAAATGAGACCCAAATTCCACATCTGTGTGCTTTTTAAAATTCGAAAGTTAGATGATTTGGTCATGAGGTTGAAGGACTGGGATATAAAGAAAATTGTTGGCCTAAATTTTTTATTTATATTATTTGATACTTGGAGAGATATGATCCAGTCTAGGGCTTTTTTAACAAAGTTTCTATATCTAGGTAAATTTAGCTCCAGTACCATGCTATTTACGAATTAGCGTGAAAACTTACTGTCATGGCATTTAAGTTTAATTTGCATGTTAATTATTTTCAACATTAAAGTAAGTAATAATCTTCCATCAGATGCTTGTAGAAAGTAAAACACGCATTCATTCACATCTATTGCAAAACTACATTTTCTTCTCAAAACAATAGTTTTCTTGCATTATTATTTAAATATTATTCTAAATTAATACAGTAGGTTAAATGTCAACATTAACCTGGATTATATTACAGTTTTGAAGATAGTCCTAGATGCTTGCGATCAAGGGATTTTAAGGATATTGTAATCTTGGAGCATTGGTGATGCTACTGATTCTTTTTTGTGAAAATGTTTATTCTTGTCGCTGGTTTGTAGTGCAGAAAATGTGGTTTAAGCGAGTCCCTTATAACTTTCATGTGGGGGCCATACTGCCATAGTACCATTACCCTGTGAAAGTCAGATTTGATTTTTGTAGTTAATAACCAGCAAGCCACCTATTTCTCATTTCTATCACAATTCACATGCTGAGTTATGGTGATTTACGTTTTCCAGAAGCTCGATTTGAATAAGCCATCTAAACCTAATGCATAAATCTAAATGTGTAGTGTGATTTGTCCGCTGCCTTGCACTTAGTCTTATGCTTCATGCATTCCTGTGGTTTAGCCTCGCATTAGTGTTTACAGTTGTCGATCTCTTATTTATTTAAATTCTTTCATAATTTTCTTGGCAGGGACACGAAGGCTTCGAAATGTGCTTCAGTTGCCGTATGAAGGAGGTAATTGAGGCATAGTGTCTCTCTAACTCGCTCCCCCCCCCC
>PHNY01078571.1:37080-48928 GCA_003724115.2 Anethum foeniculum
TCAGTTTGATATTTATTACGACTTTAATGATTCAAATGATATCCCGTTAAGATTAATGACTAAAGTAATATATGACCTTCACTTCAGTGACCACTTTGATATTTAACCCATCAAAGATCAAACCATAAATTGAACTGATTAATCATGTCTTCCAATTTGACATTTTGCAGTGTAGGGAGTTATTAAGTTTGTCCAAATATGAAATTTTACAAAAAATCCATTGGTTTCATGTTTCACATGTTTAGCTGCAACGTAGAGTTTAGTGGGTTACAGGGCCCCCATAAAAGTGAGATGCATTGATAGGCTCTTGAGAAAAAGGTCAAGGGAATACTTTTGTGTTTCCTCAACTTATTTGTTACAGTATAAATTATAACTCAATGACAGAAACCACATGAGAGATATTACTGATGCTAAAGAGTCAAATAGGGTGACCACCTCTGTGAAATGCGATATGCAAGAAAGTTTACAAGTTCCTCCTTCCCTTCCCAACGGAATAAACCCAACAAAAATTGCAAAGTAAATAGGAGCATCTCAAACAAAAAACGGAAAAGGAATGAAAAAAGTACCTGAGTTAGCAGCTGAAGTATCTTCCATCTTCCATATATCTTTTAGGCAAGTCCCACTCCCAAGCTGAGGCAAAAAACAGTTTGGTCATGCTGCTGATTTGGAGTGTATAAAACCAAGGACAAACTTCTTTAGAATATAAACAGCCAGTTTTCATGCATAATCAGTATACCTTTCCCATAACCAATTCAATACGATCCAACAGCTTCATTGCAGCAAGTCTTTGTGAACCACGTAAAACAGAAGCCCCAAAATTTAGAATTTTCGCAATGTCGTCTCGAGATTCAACAGTTTCACAAGTTTGTAAAAGCTTCGTAACATGTGAAACAAGATCTGTCCTTGTATCACAGCGCCGGCAATAATACTCTGCGTCCAAGCCAATGGTTCCTCCTACTGTTCCAGCCATATAGGATTGAAGAGCACATCCTATATGTGCTATGTGGCCACAAATAACACCATCGTCCATAGCTGCTTCACATCTAATAAAACTACAGCCTTCATAGGTTAAATCTATGATCTTACTACACAAAATACAACAACAGTCCCGACAGAAGCCAGGTTCACTACAACAAATGTCGCAAACCATGTGTCCAGGTAAAGCCTCCTCTGGTTCAACTACGCTGCCGCATGATTTGTTACCAGCCTTACAACACCTAATCACAGGTTGCAATTCTGACCCTAAATACTCCGCTGTACAGGCAAACATGTAAAACCATTTTCAGTACCTATATTGTACAAAGCAAGTCACTAATTCTAATAAACTCAGCAAGTCTAAATTATTTAGCAGCCAAAAATCATAATTGCAAGGAACTTCATAGGATCACATTCATAAAAAGAAGTGCCTAATTAAGTAGGGATTCGAAAATTGACTCACACAACAAAGATGCAAGTTAAGCCTAAAATGTAGATGCAACTTATTTAATAAAACTACCTGTTCACTTGGTTATCAAAATGAAAAACCTTAATTTTGCAAGTTCAGCACCTGCCCGGATGGAAACTTATATATAAAATACAAAATGCAGTTCTTTGAAGAAATCAATGAAGCGAATTGTTGAAACAAAATCCCATTATTCAAGATGACTTTTACTCTATCTTAACTTCCAAACCTGCGGCATCAATTTGGTGACCAAAGCTATAAAAAAAAAAAAAAAGTTTTCCAAATGAGGATGACTTTCGTGATCAGTATGTGTGCAGCATGCAACTTTTGTGCAAATTTTTAGATAAGCAATCACATGGCAGTTTTCTAGGCAAAATATTAATGAACCAGGTATAGATATTTAAGCAGATACCCTTGCATATCATTTTGCCCCATATATCAACATAATAATCTCATTATCTGTCATATTTTTCTTCCTGGTAAGAGGATACTATGTAGCTGATCTCTTCTTGTTCAATTTAAAATTTTAAATAGACACAGCTCAACTCATGGTAGAGGTTGGTATCTCAATAATCTTAATGATTCTATAAGAAAGTAATGAACATAGTAAAAAAAAAAAAAATTAATGTGTTTGAAGAGTGTAATTACAAATTATTATACTTCTGGGAAGAATGGAAATAACAACTACTTTTTCCAAACTCCTTTAAATATTAACACATTTTTACTTCTGTTTTGGTCGATTTGGTTCATAATTCATTTTAAGTAGAAATTTCACATCAACTATACAGCATGTCACAAAATAAAATTAAAATGCATATATATTCAAAATTTTATGTTCTTTAACTTATCCACCAAAAGATATGACTGAGACAACACCTACACCAAAAAAAACTATATCCATACATTTGATATCCTACAAACACTTATCATACTACTCAAGGTGATTTAACAAAACTTGAGGTCACAAGCATCAGTTATGGACACTGTGCCCCTGTTAATGCTCAACACTCAGTAACTGCTGCCCTTGCGGCAACAGATTATGAGGTGCAAAACATGCAAAATAAACTTATGAAGTGCAATATTAAGTACCACCCATATTTTTTTTATATTATAGTTCTATGCAAGTAAAGCTTCTACAATCAAGTAGTGGAAAATGATTTGTCATTTCAAATATTTTAAAGAAAATACTAATAGAAGAAGTTCAAGCAAACCTTTTAGTTCGGGTCGATCCCTTGAAGGTATTTTCCAACTAAACGAGGCAAAAAACACTTTAACATCTGCTCCAATTTTTTGAACATATTGTTCAACTGACAGCTTGCTTGCAAAAGATCTTTCCTTGGGAACACTCTGAAGACGTTTCGGAAGATATAGGTATCGATCCATAAAGTGACCAGATGCTGCTACTCTATTTCCCACCTTCCAGCGCCATATATCACCAGGTTCAGGCCAATCGACAGGAGCATATGGCAAACCTTCACCGGAAGCTTGAGCAGAAACTGGATAAAGATATAATCCGTTCTTTGATATCTCACCAGCACCTCGAGTGTTTTCATCATTGTCGATCTCCATATATCTTTTATTCTACTAAAAGATGGTAAAAACAATCAACTTCAACCTCACCACCAACCAGAGTGATCAACATATGCAACGATATCGAGCAAATAAGATGTATTTATATCATAGGATTGCTACAGTGGTTAGTCGATATATTATAGGGTATTAATATTAATTCATTCGTTACATTTAGTGAAATTCATAAAATCAGTAAAAATCACAGTACACATAGTGACCCCTGATCGACTTGACAGCAGGCTGAAAGGAAATCCACTTAAATAGACTAGGGGATTGGCTTGTATCAAACTGCTTAACGAAACATAAATAGTATAAATCAATATATCAAATGTGTAACATTGTACCAGTTGATAACTAGACAAGGACGAGGTATTGATTCATTTAGTCGAGTCGACCTCCCCAACTCGGCTCCAATTACACCTTGACTTGCAACATAACATTTTTATAGTAGTCTTTCAATTTAGACATCCTATCATCTCCATAAAATGTGTGATGTATCATGTATCCGCTCGGTCTCTTTTAAATGATAAAACTCAAATACTTGTAATTATATTTTTAGTACTCTTAGCTCCCAATGTTGACTTTTAACTCTTCCTTATTGCGCTCCATGCTCCATGCTCCATGATGAAGTTTCAATAAAGGTATTTGATTTTGGTATAACTTATAAGTTACACCTAGGCAATTTGCTTTCGGTGTGACCTTTATGACAAGAACTTTGCATTCAATCCTTTATTTGTCTTAATTACTTTGTGCATATTGTCGGCCAACAATATACATCACGAAACACTAGATCCATGTAGAAATCACATCCAAAACTCCAAGGTGGATTCGCAGCAACTCTTTTGTGCACTTGTACTAGACAATTATTTGTATCACCTAGAATGGTCTATGTTGACGGCAAAAAACATGCACCACTAGACACTTTTTTGGGTCCATCAAAAATCGGATGCACAATACAAGAGAATTACATCACGTTCCATATGACATAACTTTGCTAGCATGTATATGTTATATTGGTCCCTGTTATGTGTAACACCCCCAGTCCCACATTGAGAAAATTAGGACACTTTGTTCAGTAGATAAGCAAGAATGATACTACTAATGCACCAAGAAAACATGATCTTTTGGGGCATGTGGTGGCTTGTGGACTACCCAAGTTGTTGCATTTGGACTAGTATACTTCTCATATTTCGGATTCGTAGTTGGGACTTGAGTCAATTTTCGAACAAGACTCTACGTTTTACCCAGTTTGTAACATATGTTATCAGAGCCTCTCGAAAGCTTGATTTTTCAAGTTTCCGAAGATGGGGACACGAAGGCTGGTGGTATTATCCCGCAAAGGACAGAAGTTCGAAGGTGCAGTAAGTGAGGGAGTTTGTAACACCCCGGTCCCACATGGAGGAGATTGGGACACTTTGTTCACTATATAAGCAAGAATAATACTACTAAGTGAATCAACAAATCATGACCCTTTTGAGGCTTATGGTGGTTTTGTTGACTACCTAAGTTGTTGAATTTGGACCAGTGTGCTTCGACTCATTCAGACTCGAAATCGGGACATAACCTGATTTTCGAAAAAGGGTTGGGATTTAACACCATCACATTCACACCCCTTTCTCCTTTAACACCTCAAACTACGTCACATGAAACAATATAATAGTCATAGATAGGGGTGCCTGTGGGTCGAGTTGGGCGGGTTATATGCAAAACCCTAATTCAACCCGTTTAATTCGGTTTTAATAATTTTTAACCCGATTAAAGTTCAGTTTAAATTTTATCGGGTTGGGTCTTTTAGAATTTGAGTCGGGTTTGGTCGGTTTGGGTTAGCTAAAATATTAAAAAAATAATTTTGTAATTTTGCTCTTGGTAGATGGCTATCTCTCTCGCTCGTTTTAGCAAATATCGATTGCTTGAACCTTATGTACTAAGTAGTCATTTGTTTTGAACTGAATGAACCTTAATATGAATAGCTCATGCATTAAATTTGTTTTAGAACCAATTTTAAGAAGCTGAACATACTCTTAAAAAATTAAATTAATTATATAATACAAATATATAGTTAAAATAAACTCCTATGTGAAAGATTCAATGGACACTAATCATATTATTACAAGTAGGGGTGCGGACCGGGTTGGAATAGGCGGGTTACAAGCAAAACCCTAAACCAACCGGTTTAAATCGGTTTCAATAATTTTTAACCCAATTAAAGTTCCATTTAAATATTTTCGGGTTGGCTTAGGTTCGGGTCGGGTCGGTTATGTCGGGTTTTGGAACTCATGGGCACCCCTAGTCATAGGTATGTTCCACAGTTACCCCTTTAATGGTAAGTGAGGGCACAGAATAGGTTCAACCCAAACACAGATTGTGTCCGGTGTCCGTGTGCGTGTCAAAGGCAAAAAGTTGACAACGAAATGAAAACGAACAAAAGGCAACATAGATAATGATAATCACTAAAAGCACACTAAATGGCCTTGTGGGCCAGAAAAAGTAGTTTTGTGGTTAATGCATGTAAAAGTGAAATGGTAAAAGATTTGTTAAAAGTGTGCCTTTAAACAACCAACGATTAATTGTCGGAGTTGAATTGATGTGTAAGGGCAATCAAGGATGCCTGTCAAGGTCAAGGCAAGGTCAAGGCAGGCAGGCAGGCAGCGAGTGCCAATTAATGACTTAAACCCTCATTGTGGTCCCCTTCAAAGTTGCATCATATGTATTCAGTTTTAGAATAAACCTTCATGCAAGTACTGTGCTTGCAATACCACCACCACAGTTATAAATCCGTGTACACATCTTCACTTGTCGTTTTCCTAATGAAAACTTGTTCACTAAAAACATATGCCCTGGGCAACGCTGATCATAACAACATTTACCATGAAACGTAAGTCAAGATAAATTTAAAATCAGAACCAAAATTACAAGAGAAATGGTTTTAGTGTTTATTCTAAGCACTTTCAATTAAAAATTCCCCTAAAATATTAGATTTATGCACATAAATACTCAAATACCGCCCTCAACGACTATAACTTTGCATCCACTTGTTCCTTAGCATAAGTTGTAGATGTAATGTTGTGGAAAATAACATACGCTACTTGACAATCTATTAGATTCATATGTAAATCATACTCAAGTTAAATGGATTGCATTAATCCATTCTACTGTGCGCACTTCTATGAGGATATATTTGTATAACCCACAAAGACCAATGTCATTTGCATATAAAAATAATACATCACGAAACAAACTGAAAGTCATATCAAACATTAAAGCATAAACTACAAAAGAAATTTTGCATGTGTCCTTCCAATAATTGTACATAATTGTACATAGTCATTTCACATATATCCATTAGTACAAGCATGTAGAACATCCATGAAACACTTTTATCTCTAGTCAACAATCAAAGCTATAGGTTCATTCAGCTTTATAATTTTATATGTACGTTAATTTATACAACCCGAAACCGACCCGAAAAACTTTTGTCAACCCAAAACGACATGCAACATTTTAAACCCATAATATCAACAAAATTCAGATATTTAAAAATTACAACTCAAAATTATGTATGTACATGCATACAACTATACATATAACTATACTTATTTGTGAATTGATGCACAAATGATGTCGGACATATTAGGGTAAAAGGTTAAAACAAGGGGACAAGGCCCATCTCTATATAGAATCGGCGAAGAACACATAAACCCGCATATGTAACGTATATAATTCAACTCTACCAATATTGAAATATTACAAAAGATTATATGGATAAACCGTTACTTGGAAACCAAGTCTTTTTCTAGTGAAAAAAAAAACTAATAAAAATCTACTACCGTAATTAATTAATGGAAACAAATCTCTTTTAGTTACTACCATAATCTCGATTGTCCTTGATATTCTACTTCTTATAGCTAGAAGGTGATCTTCTTAAAATTTTAATAATATCTTGTTTTTATAAATTTTTGATACAACTTGTAAGCACATATGGTCGTAATATATATGTGGTCCTCACATGAAAATGATTCATCGATGATTTTGTAACTAAAATTGATATCCAACAAATTTATGGGAAATTTCGATATATAATATCTTATATGTAAAAAGCATGTACATAAATGAAAACACTAGCAAATTCAAGTCAAACATGATTATAATATATATTCAAGTACAATTACATTATTATTCACACCACTCCTAATAAAGATCATGTTAAGTAAGATTTGACTCGATGATATTAATTTCAGTAGTAACCTAGGAATCTACTTCATTATTTATTCACTTTTAATTTCAATAATATACAAGATTCTAGGAGAATTATTAACTTAACATGGTATCAGAGCTCCGGTTTCTAGTTTGCAACCCTTTATATTCTCATAAATATTCCCTACCACCCATTATATTCTCATAATTTATGGGCACGAAGGCAAATTGCACAAACGATGGACATCCGTGACCCAATCCTCGACCCGAAAATGGCTTTAGAATGATAGAGAGTGTTTGAATAAAATATATAAGCTTGGTAAGCCCTTCTCGAAGAACGAGGGTTCCTTCCATCCATCTTTTAATGGGACGGATCCGTTATGAATTTAGAGTTACTCGGATTCATTTTCAACCCTAAATTGCTTTTCCATCTACTTCCCAAATAAAATCACAAGCATGCTCTTTTCTATTAAGCAACCATAAAAAATTCTAGAAGCTTATAACTTAAAAGGATCAATTCTAGATGAATGTACAATACAAGATAAGTGAAGAAAAACAAACTAAGATAACTATTTTTAAATGATGTAAGCCTAAGAAGCAAGGATGTAGGTGCCTAGTGCGGGAATACATGAATTTGTCAAATTAAATAATATGTGAATTTGGGTGTGAGGGGATACGGCACATATAGTAATATTACAAGTATGTATTTGATGTTATGGATGATAAAAATTCATTAACAAATCTAATAATTTCATGCAAATTGAATCAAATACACGATATAAGCATCTAAAACACAAAAAATTCATGTTTGTAGCACAAATTGCAAAAAGTTAAATTTTAATTGAGATTTTTGAGTAATCAATTATCCCAAAGAATCCGAGTATCCAATACGGGATGTGTGGGGACACGAGGATTCATTGGGTGATCGAAAAATATGCATGTAGGCAAACTAAAATTGATGTTGTTCACACTTATGAAAGGCATGTACAAGAACTATTTAGAAAGAGAGAACATACCTGCTTAGAGAATCAACAGTCAGTTGCCAAATTGACAAATGATAAAAACCTAGGAGCGGGAGAAAGGGGATCCACGTCAAGTATAAGAAGCGGCTGACGGCTGAGATGGTTGCTCCTTTTGCCAAATGGACGGATGGGATTTTGTTGTAAAAGGAGGGGAGTGTGAATGCTTTTGGCCGGGTTTGGATCGGGTTTTAAAATATTTAATTTTTATTAATAAATTTAATTTAAATAATTAAATTTTCACTATTTAAGTTTGGATAATATATGATTAGATTTGTAATTATATTTTTTTAATTTAATAAATTTCTGCTGATTATCTTATCCAACTTAACTTATTTGAGATGCAAGTATTTTTTATATAAAACTGTAAATAATATTTTGTGAATATATATATATATATACATATATATATTGTAATTATAATAATATGCTTGTATATTATTGTGTAGTTCGGTAAAACTAATCTCTTAATTAAATCAGTTCGTTGTCAGGTTTTGAAAAGCATAGTCTTGATTTTTTTTTTTAAAAAACTTGATATTAAAATAGTATACATAACCTTCACTTTAAATTGCTTAAAATTTGATATATGACACAAATTATTCTAGGTCCTGAAATGGGTTGGGCTTTTGCCAAAAAAAATTATTGGATGTTGATTGGGTTGAGCTTGTAACCAAATCATAATAATTCCAAGAGTATTTCCGACTTAATCTTTATTCATAGTTTTAATTTTCTTTTTTTTTATATAGTCTAAGGATAAATATTCGATATAGGCGAGAATCGAGGTCTCGGGGACGACAAATGATAACTTTATTACTTGAGTTACTCTCAACCCATATTCATAGTTTTAACTTAAAATAAAGATGATTTTTAACTCAAAATGAGGATCAGTAAAATTACAGTACAATTTTAAAATTCTTAATAGCTTTTTAAATCAGTAATTACCTTTTGTTTTTTTTTACTTTTAAGAGTCATATCTTGCTTTTAACTTATATTTTATAAAATAAAATAATTTCTTCAATTTCTTTCTCTCGCATTCTTTTATTTTTTTGTAAACTTAATATCTTATCTTATATTATAATACCTGAGTCTACCCAGGTATGCAGTTAACCAATCAAAAATCAGGAATTATTTTAGGACCAATCAGAATTCAGGAATTAAATTCTGACCAATCATAACAAGATTAAAATTTTCCTTATCTTATATTATAATACCTGAGCAGTTAACCAATCAAAATCAGGAATTATTTTAGGACCAATCAGAATTCAGGAATTAAATTCTAACCAATTATAAGAAGATTAAAACATTCCTTATCTTATATTATAATACCTGAGTATACCCAGGTATGTGGTTAACCAATCAAAAATCAGGAATTATTTTGGGACCAATCAGAATTCAGAAATTAAATCCTGACCAATCATAACAAAATTAAAACTTTCCTTATCTTATATTATAATACCTGAGCAGTTAACCAATAAAAAATCAGGAATTATTTTAGAACCAATCAGAATTCAGGAATTAAATTCTGACCAATCATAAGAAGATTAAAACATTCCTTATCCTATATTATAATACCTGAGTATACCCAGGTATGTGGTTAACCAATCAAAAATCAGGAATTATTTTAGAACCAATCAAAATTCAAGAATTAAATTCTGAACAATCATAATAAGATTAAAATTTACCATTTAAAAAAAACCATAGCATATTAACCACGATACATGGTATATAGTTAACCAATCAAAAATTATGAATTATTTTAGAAGAAATCAGTATTCAGAAATTAAATTTTGACCAATCATAACAAGATTAAAACTTTCTTTTTTTATGAAAAGAAACTATAACTATTAATATTAACCAGATGCATGGTTAAATTATATCTACCAACTTTATTATAATAAGGATACAATTAAACTATATTATATAATAATATAGTCATCCATCAAATTATACAAGGGGGAAACTCGAAGCTGTAAAGAAATTATAAGGTGGCCACTTAGCAGACTGCCTTCCCACTTGATGGTATCATGTTTTGTCATAGAAGAAATTAAAAATACAAAGTCCATATAAATTATTAGGTTATTTTAGTTTTCTACTTATTAGTACATGATCATTTTCCAAATAAAAAAAATTAACATTTGTTAGTATATATTTGATAAGTAAAAATGAAACTTTTTTGAAAAGAAAAAATTTGAAATCTATAATAAAGTCGCCAAACAAAATTATAAGCAGTAACTTAAAAGCTCCTAACTTCTTTGAAGTAACAAATGCTTATATAATATAATACTACTAAACTACTTTTTTCTAAAAACAAAATACTTATAGAAACAAAAATTTAATAATAAACCAAAATCAAACTATAAATATGTTCACTTTTAGAAAACAATTCTAATTCTATTAAAATAATATATTATATAATCATAATGAAAAGTATAATTTTTAAGTATAATCTTAATTTTGTACTTATTACTTATAGATCATTTCTCAAATAATAAATAATTTTATATTTGTTAGTATATATTTTATTATTTAAAAATATAGACAAAAACGTAAAAAAAAGTTAAACAAAAATAAATGTAAAAATTAAATTGAATTCATAATAAAATAATTATAAGCCCTAGCTAATCTGCCTATTCTTTCCTCAAGAAACAAAACTTCATGTTTAAGCATCATGTACAAAATATTTTTACAAAATTATATTGTATTTACAGTATGATACAACTAAGAAATTTTTTTAAGATACAAAATACCTTGAGAAAGGGAAGGCTTAATGCAATTTTTCTATTTTTTAACTNCTACACTCTTTAATATACAAAGCAAACCTATTTGTAATCATATATATAAAAATATGTTAACGATATATACTTTTGAAAAGAAAAATAAAATAAAACTAGGAATTCGAAAACAAACGAGTTTCAATTTTATTTAGGATAATAAACTACTAGCTTTAAAACACGTAAATCATACTTCTATTTTATTAAAATATAACATGCCGATACTGTATATACAATACAATCTACCAGCGTTAACATAATAAATTATAGTCCATCCCAATTTCCTAAACATAATGCACGTTAATTTTTTATAGTTAATTTAACTTATTTCAATATATATTGATCATTAATGTAAAAATATAAAATAACTGAACACCTTACATGACCAATATCTTATCAAACCTAGAATGGATATAATTTAATACACTTACCAACCCAAAATCTATTTCAATATATATAAACTACAAACGCAATATAACAAATTTGATTTCTATTAGAATATATTAATAAAACCTTTCAACATTCATATTTTAATTAAAAAAACCTAAAATAAATATAATATCAGTACCTAAATTATATTCCAGTATATAAGCTACTAAAAAAATAAATTAAATTTTTTATACTAGAATATCTTACCGACTATATATACATATGACATGGAAATATAATTTTTAACGTAAAAAAGTCAAGAACATACTCAACCTTAAACCTCGATAATATAGCCCGAGTTTTTGTACCTGACATGGATATTTGAAGATTTGATCGTACTAACCACTGATAAAGATAAAGTTGACTGGAAGATTAAAGTAAGAATAACTCGGCTCTGGAAAAGCATCAATAGTATTACAGGT
>PHNY01078656.1:428-14915 GCA_003724115.2 Anethum foeniculum
ATTATTTTTTGTTCATTTTACACGGCATTTATTTATACTTAAGAAAAAGATACTAAACATTTAAAACTGAACTATACATACATAAATCACATCACATTCACATACATAAACCTCATCTCATCCCTCTCCTTGACTATACAAGAAATGGGGGTTATCATCAGACTCTCTTCTCTCACCACCATCTTCACCACCACTACCTCCGCCGCCTTCCGCGCGCCGTCGCCGTTCTTCACTCGCCTCCCTCTCCGGCAACTCTCCGCCGCCAAATTATCCACCGCCATAGCCACAGAAGAGATCGAAGAGCGTCGCGAAAAGAAAAAGGCTGGAGTAATCGCGCCAAGGTCTCAGGACTTCAATGGCTGGTATCTCGATGTTATCGCCAATGCGGAGCTTGCTGATTACGGTCCTGTTCGTGGTACTATGGTTATTAGACCTTATGGTTACGCCATTTGGGAAGCTATTCAGGTATTTATGTGCTCCAATAGTTAGTTTTAGCGCGATAACACGCGAGAATAATTGTTGTGCATTCAACTTCTCGGAGCGAGCGAGATTATATTTTGTAGTTTTTAATTGATTAGTTTATGTGTTGAATATGCAGGATTATTTGAATGTCAAATTTAAGGAGACTGGTCATAGTAACATGTACTTCCCGCAGGTATGCTAATTTCTACTCCGTATATGTATATATGTTAGGAGTATTATATAATGAGGTATTGAGGTGTGTGTCATGCTGAACTTTATTGTCAGCTAAGAAGATTTGTAATTGTGAAAATTGAATGAGATAGAAAATCTGAAGTGACGGAAGTTGTTAGAGGCCGTATTTGTGAAATGATCACATTTCGAGTTTTAGTTTATTATCTTATTCTTTGTGAAGTAATTAGGTAATGCTTTTAGACTTCGTATTATATTTTTTGTATCAGTTATCATTTAAAGTCTATAATACGGTTATTGCCTTGCGTGGTGGAATTTAAATTATGAAGATGAATGACATGATGAAACATACATCAGTGATTACTGATTAGTCTCATGACTATGTTATTGATCAATATTGGACTGACGTTCTCTGACAAGTGTTTTGTCGGTGGTTGCAGTTAATACCATACTCATTCATTGAGAAAGAAGCTAGTCATGTTGAGGGTTTTAGTCCAGAGTTAGCTGTTGTGACTATTGGAGGAGGAAAGGAACTTGAAGAAAAACTCGTGGTACACTTATAACTTACCAACCTTCATTGTTTTCTAATTCAAGTGAACTCTGCTATCTCAAAATAAATTCTAATCTCTTACCGCAGTATTCAAGATTATGACAACTTTTATGATTCAAGTATTAAGCAAAAAAGCTAACTCATTAACAGAAAGTTAGAATATTTTTCCTTTATACTTTTTGAAGATCTTTGCTAGTTCTAGAGGATTCTGGTAGTGATACCTGAATAAGTAATGTGAAAAGTGTTGTATAAATTAGAGATTGCAGTCATCATTAACGGTGAGGAATAGGGTGGAGAAAGGTAAGACTGCCTACTGAAGAAGGAAGAGTTCAGAACAGAATAACATTGTACCTATAGGCTAAGTGTTTAGGATATAATTCAGGATATGTAGCATGAATAGAGTATTTTTTGGGAGAGGGAAGTTTTTTTTTTTTTTTACTTTGTGTTTATTAACTATCTCAGTATTTTAGCTGTAGTGAAGTTTTATGCCTGATAGGTCAACTTAAAATCAGCTGCTTTTGTGTTTTAATTTTGATGATTTACCAATTTGGCTTTGATTGCTGCACTTCTTGAGGTTATGTCAGGTACGGCCTACTAGCGAAACAATAGTAAACCACATGTTTACTCAGTGGATTCATAGCTATCGTGATCTTCCTCTCATGATAAATCAGGTGCAACATTGACATCTTTCTTGTTGCTTTTGCTTACTATCTTTCTCATCCTAACATTTGCCAAGTTCAGTGGGTTAATGTCACAAGATGGGAGATGCGTACTAAACCTTTCGTGAGGACACTCGAATTTCTATGGCAGGAGGGACATACTGCTCATGCTACTCCAGAGGAGGCAGAAAAAGAGGTTGGTGTCTTGCATATGTAGGGCACATCCATTCGAGTTCGAATATGACATTTTTTGTTATTTGTTTAATATTTATGCACTTAAGTGTTGAGGTTTCTGAACTGCAGGCACTACAGATGATTGATATTTATACAAAGTTTGCTTATGAGCAAGCTGCAATACCTGTCATTGCAGGTCGGAAATCCAAAGTTGAAACATTTGCTGGCGCTGCTAAGACTTATACAATTGAAGCTATGATGGGTGATCGTAAGGCTCTACAAGCTGGAACCAGCCACAACCTTGGCCAGAATTTCTCTCGTGCTTTTGGAACACAGGCAAGTGAATTACTGTTTTAATGAGAAGGAATAGCTAAATTGAGGTGAAATATCCGTCCAGCTTATTTTTGTCTGTCTTCTAGGTCTTATGCGGAGCATTGAATCTGACGTATTTGATGAGTAGCAAAGGGTCTCAAGACCTTTAGGAATTTAGAAAATAAAAGTTAATTATGAAGTAGTTAGGCACCACTGAACCTTATTGACATTCAGTTTATATTTAGTGATAGATTTCTCCAAAGACAAATTGGTTTCTTATCCAGAACTTTTGATTGGTGGATAAATGGGACATACTTTCTTGCATCTGTTCCAAAATTGTTTGCTTTGATGGTTAATTAGTATAATACATTTGTTGTTGATTCTATTTTTATATTAGCTCTTTTTGCCATGACATTGAACTTGAATGTTCAATCGATATGCCTCCTTTAATGTTTCAATCGTTTTCCGGCACTTAATTAAGTTGTTTGGTCCTAATATGTTTATATGGACAGTTTGCTGATGAAAATGGACAAAGAGAACATGTATGGCAAACATCTTGGGCCATAAGCACCCGATTTGTCGGTGGCATCATTATGACACATGGAGATGATGCTGGTCTAATGTTACCCCCCAAGCTAGCACCTATTCAGGTACTTGTGGCAAAAGTTGCAGCAAGACTACTTCTTGAAGTTATTGAGTTGTTATATTGCAGCTTCAGTTTAGTTTGAGTGCATTATGACTTTTACTCGGTCATAATTCTAGTGTGTTTTACCTGAATTTTTACTTTTTGACTCCAGTGTAGTGTATAGTGTATACTGCATCCACGACATACAGTTCCTAGCAATCTACAGTCTAAATTAATTAATTACATATTTATTTTTTCTTCTACTAAGTTTGTCAAAAATAAAAGTTATGGGTGCATCTGGTGACAGAAGCCATATGGAAGAATTTTAAGGTTTTTGATTTCAATCTCCGTACTCGTGACCAATTTTTCAGTATATAAGTAAATAAGAGGCTGAATTTTTGTCAAGTAGATGTTGGGTCTGTTGTTTAGTTGTGAATGTTGTTCCCATTCACTTCTCTTCCTCTCTCTACCATGCCGTATTAGTGCTAGCAATTAATATTTTGGCGTGTTTCCAGGTAATTATCATCCCAATATGGAAAAAAACTGACGAGAAGACTGGAGTTCTTGCTGCTGCATTATCTGTTAAAGAATCTCTACAAACTGCAGGTATCAGAGTAAAAATCGACGACTCAGAACAAAAAACACCAGGATGGAAATTCAACTTCTGGGAAATGAAGGTCCGTTACTTATCTAACTTGTTAGAATTTACTATTGCTGAATGTCCAAAGGTGAATAAAATATATTTATATCCTATGATTATTGTCACAAAATCTATAATATTGTAATGAACAGTCCAACCTAATTAAGGTGTTCTTACTTTATTTAGCATAAAAAAAAAAGGTGTTCTTACCTTATAACTCATAAGAAGAGTATTCTAATTGTAGGTACGTGGCACTCCTATCGGTTGATGCGATATTGCTTTGTGTCTCAAAAAGTTCTCAAATCACCACTTAAAAAACTTTTTACTCTTTGGGGTCCAGTGTGCAGACATAAGTTACAGCTGTGATTAATTTCTAAGAAACCTTTTCTACTCGTATGGTAGGGAATTCCTTTAAGAATTGAAATTGGTCCACGTGATGTTTCAAGTCAGAGCGTCGTCATATCTAGAAGAGATGTCCCTGGAAAGCAAGGGAAAGTTTTTGGAGTATCTATGGAATCTTCTACATTGGTGGCCTACTTAAAAGATAAGTTAGATGAGATCCAGTTAGCGCTTCTATCAACAGCAACATCCTTCCGAGATAGGTGCATGCTTCTCCTCTAAAGTTTTTTCTGTGCAACTATTCTGTTTCTTCACAAATGACCACTATTGTTTGTCAAAGGTTGTCTGTTTTGGGTGGGTGTTAAGCCAAGATCAAAAAATTGACTTTGCTTCTGTCTTGGCTAGAGCATGTCACCATGTGAATTGTTACTTTTGTCTCTTGTGATCTCTTAAGCAGACAACAGTTTTTTCAAGTATAATTTGGTTTTCGCTCTATTGTTTGGTCAACCTCACTCGGCAAGCGAATTTCTGAGACGTGTTAGATTTTTAGGCTGTGTTTGATCAATGGGAGTAATAATGTCCGGTCTATTGGCAACTCACACTATTTAGTTCCTCAAGTTATCCCATGCATTATGTTGCAATTAATATAATAGTTTATTTCGATGTGATTAATTATATCTAAAAAGAGGGTGGGTAAATAACTCACAAATAAAGATAGTCTATAGGATTATTTTAAGGGGGTCGCTAGAATGATGCAAATTTTAAATAATCCAGAGACTAAAAGCATAGCGTTAATGATATGTCTTAACAAGTTAAAAGACTTTCCACCACATAATTAATGCTACGTTTGTGAAGACATTAAATAAGACAAGATAGAGATTATCGTAGCTGTCTGGTGTTGGTCCTTTCAGTGGCCAGGCACAGACATTCTGCTCAGCTTATATGATCAAGATGCAGAGAACCTTAGTGTTGTTAGGTCTTATATCCATCCACTCAATCAAGGACCCTTCTCCTTATATATGAATTAAAATCGTACGAAGTAGTAGACATATTACATATATCTTGTTGGAAACTTGGAGTGCATTGGTCACTGTTTTATTTCTTTTAGTGGTTATGACTCAAGTGAACACGGGTATTACAAATTGAGTGACAACATACTGCATCTGGGTGTTTTTCATCTTGCTTTGCTTCCTTAACATAAATGTAGCACTCACCTTTGTCCGTCTGGCACATAAATGTAGTACTCACCTTTGTCCGTCTGGCACTTTGGATGTTGCAGTAACATCGTGGATGTGAGCACTTATGATGAGCTCAAAGAAGCAATTTCGCAGGGTAAATGGGCAAGGGGTCCATGGTCGGGAAGGTAAACAAGAAAATTATGGTTTTAATTGAATCTGTTGGATATCTATGCTGGTGAAGATTTGCCTTGATATCTATTCACGTTGTTTTTACTTCCAATTATGTATGTATATGCTTGTGCATATGCATCTTTTGTGAATTGTGAATGCTCATACTGCCCCTTTGGTTGTCAGTGATGAAGACGAATTGAAGGTGAAAGAGGAAACAGGTGCAACTATTAGGTGTTTTCCTTTTGAACAGCCCAATGAGACACAGAACTGTTTGATGAGTGGGAATTCAGCAGATGAAGTTGCTATTTTTGCGAAATCTTACTAGTCAATCGGACAGATGCAGTTGTTAATTGTTTCAACTCTTTGCTGCTCCAAATGCGGTGATAGAAGACTAAAGGGTGAGACCAAAAGAGTGATTGCCGATCGAGGGGTCCAGAACTGCCTCTTATCTAGTTGTCATTGGCGGTAATTGTTGTCGCTGGGAATATCAAGGATCAGTTAAGTTTGATAAATGAATACAACTACATTTTGTTACTGTGTAGATTTTATGTTTTGATGTATCTGGAATTCTTTGATGGGAGATTGTTGATGTTAAGTAGATTGAAAGACATCTTTTGGGATAAAATTAATATCCCCATTTACTCTAGTCTCCTTGTTCCACAAATCCTTACATTCGTGTCTCATTTCTAATTTATATCAATCTTCCATGTACATAAATTCTTGTTTGAATTTGTAATCTCTTTTTGAATTGATTTCTTGTGAGTTTGTTTTGAATTGCTTGCCATGAGCTGTTTTAATTTTCTTTACTTTTGTACTTGTTTGTGCCTTTAGGTATTTATTACAAGTTACTGCAGGACTCGACAATTGTTTTTTATTTGTGATGCAATTCTAATGAACGATTTACTGCAGTAATAGTTTTGGGAGCTCACCACTTAAAGTTTATGTTATGCTAGTTCTCAATAATAGAATCAATCTTGTAGCTAGCAATGGACAAGAAAAATGAAGTATAGATTCAACGGTTTAAAGATCAATTCACGACAGGCATGAGTTTTGTCCACTCCTGTTTAGTTTAGAGGTCTGTGGACTAGCTAACATGACAATTTTCGAAACTTATGAATGATAGGAGTAAACTAGGTTACAATGCAATGAATAATTAGGAAAAAGTCTTTTACAGCATCAAGGGAAAAATGTATTGACAGTACATGAAAAACACCAGAGAACTTAAAAAAAAAATAAAAATTCACGACCCACAAAAACTGTAGAAAACAACATTCCTCTATCTATTATCATTATTATTATTTTTCATGTTCTGGAGAGAGGAGCACAGATGCTTTTTTCATTTTTAGATCCAATGTGATTATATCATTCCATACGGATGATGCATCGGAGGCCTTCACCTTTCAGCATCAGATCGAAAGCCTTGTTGATCTCGGCAAAAGGTACTTGATGAGTGATGAACTTCTCCAATTCAAGTTCCTGTAAATACACTGATACATTAGGAATTTGTACCAACTACCAAGACATTTTGCCTATGTTAACAATGAGAATTCTTTGAATAATCCAAGGAAGTTTACCTTGTTCATGTATTTTTCAACTACAGATGGAAGGTCTGAACGAGGTTTGTAGTTTCCAAAGAAACTACCTTTAAGAGTCCTTTCACTCAATAGATTCATGGGGCTGGTCTTAAAGACAGCATCTTTATGTGGAACTCCCACTAGCACAGCAACACCCCAGCCCTGTCAATAGGGTTAATTTGAGTTAAGAATTTTAGATATGATAGTAATTTGCAATAACTTATCAGACCACATAGTCATACATAAGCAGTAGAATAATTTGGAGATCCACTAAAGAGAACATACATCATGTACACATTCAAATGCTGAAATCATGGCATCTATGTGCCCGGTGCACTCGATACTTCTGTCCACTCCTCCGTTGGTCATTTCACCAATAACCTAGAAAATGAGATAGATACGAACTTTGAATTAGACAGATAAATAAATATATAGAGGAGCTTTGTTAGCCAAAATACTGTACAACTACCAACCTCTTGAACTGGTTTTTTGTGGTCTTTTGGGTTCACAAACTCTGTCACACCAAACTTCCTTGCTGTACACAGATTAATCATTTTCATTAGTCATTTCTTCGCTATTATGATTTATTTAAATTTCACAACATAGATGCAAGCTTACAATACTCAAATCTGTTTGAATTCAGATCTACACCAATAATTCTCGAAGCCCCAGCAATCCTAGCTCCTTCCGCAGCCTAATCACAAGAATGACAATATTACCATATTTATTTTTACTAGACACCGGAAACAAAGTAAAACTACAGAACAAGAAGATGAAACGGCAAGAACTTACAGCAAGGCCTACAGCTCCTAATCCAAAAACAGCCACTGTTGAGCCCTTCTTAGGCTTTGCAACATTCAGTGTCGAACCCAATCCTATGGAATAGGAAACCATAAATATTTGCTTCCTTGTATATAGAAATTGAGATTTACAATAAAAGTAGATCATATTTCCAGACGTACCAGTTGAAATTCCACAGCTAAGCACACAAACTTTGTCGAGAGGAGCAAGGGGGTATATCTTAGCAACACAGCCAACATGCATGACAGTGTACTCGCTAAACGTGGATGTTCCAACAAAATGTAGGATTGGTTTTCCGTTGATTGAAAATCTAGAGTTTCCATCATTAAGCATCACTCCTCTATCAGTATTGATCCTGAGGAGATCACACATATTGCTTTCCTCTGATTTGCAATGCGCACATTCTTTACATTCTCCAGTGAAGACAGGGAGGACATGATCTCCTGGTGCCAGATCAGTCACGCCCTCTCCAACACTCTCCACAATTCCTCCTGCTTCGTGTCGAGGGAAAACAGGGTTCTGTCCCTGATATAACCAAAATGAAACAAAGTTCAGTACATTTACTTGAGAAAAAAGTGTTACTGTTTTCTTCAATCCAAACTTGTAGTGTACCTGGCTTCCCAGAAGTAAACATCAGTGTGGCAAAGAGAAGTGAAGAGGATCTTGATACGAACTTCGGATTTCTGAGGAGGAGCAACCTCTACTTCCTCAATCACAAGTGGCTTTCCTGCTTCCCATGCAACAGCAGCTGTACGTTGTAACAACAAACATAAGAAGTGGCTCTTACTCTCAAACTATGCTACACAATGTATTACATTTCGAAACAAAGTTTTTTAAAAATAAACAGAACCAAATATAAGGAGTATGCTATAGATGGTCGAGATTTTTTTTACCTTTACAGCGAATGACTTGACCAATGGTGCTTGACATCTTCTCAAGTTCTTGAAGTGATGATTGAACTCTACTAAATTAATTTGTGTAATGTATGTATATATCTTGCTATGTTGTGAGATGATATCAGACACAAGTTTCCAGCAGATATATATAGTTGTGGAGAACATTGGTTTTGAATTAGCGGAAAAAAAGAAAAGAAGAAGAACAGAGGTTTTGACATTTTCATAAACCACTAGCCTTTCACAAGACCAGATTCAACCCTTAATCTTTTTTTTTTAAATTAACAAAAGCAAGAGGACACGCCTTTCATTTTTTTTTTTGTCCTCAAGTTGGCTTAGTTGTAATTTATAAACAAACGAATCATAATTTGACTTAAAAATAACAATTTGTTAGTTTATATGTCTAAAAAGAGTTTTCATAAGCAAGGCATGCATAACCTTAAGTTTTATTTCTGTCAAAAAAAAGAAAAAGATAAAGGGGTAAGCTTTATTTTAGGTGGTACATTTATTAAAAAATAAATATCACCGCTTTTGAGAATGAATATTATTGATTAACAAATAGATTATACAAAAAAGGAATTTCCATTTAATTATAAATATATGCAAAAATTATGATTAAACACAAGTTATTATTACAAAAACGAATCACTTTCATAAAAAGCTACAAAAAAACATCATAAATTCTAATACGAAATTAATTTAATTTAATTGTTACAATATTACACAAAACTGTGAGACATCAATGATTTTACTTGTATTTTATAATATTTGATTAACAAAATTTAGATAAAATTTTACATTAAATTTCTATATTCAGTAAACTTTTGACATTAAAAAAAAAAAAATCTTTGCTAATAAAACAATAAGCCAACAGATACTTTTTGTTTGACTTAACAAATAGCGCCAGACAGCTCAAGCCTCAAAGAGTGCCCAAAACCATTTACGGTTTGTTACAATATCGTCGGGGTTTTAGTGGACTGGATTTTATTTTTTATTCCAAACTGAAAACCATATGCGTTCACTGTTTTCCGGCCTTCTCATTTTTTTAATAGACAACTCTTTTCCGCCAAGTCTGCGTATTAGGTTCTTAATAGATGTCTGACTTTGGAGTAATCAAATTAATTATAATAACAGAAATTTATATATATTAATTGAAAAATATTTAAAATGTTATATTATTGAAAAATATATTTAATTTATTTTTATTTTTTAATAATAAATAGATAATTTTTAATGTTTAGGTAAAAATTGGTCGCTTTGACTTCTTGAAAAACCAAAATGAACAAACGAAAAACCAATGTTTCGGAGATCTGTGTATGATTTAATTAGCGGCGCCGTTTAGAGTTTAAAAAAATATTGATATTTAAACTAAAAATTGTATAGTTTTCTTTATTAAGATATTATTAATAGATAATACATACTCCCTATATCCCATCACATTCTTTACATTGTAAATCGTGCACTTGACACGCATTTTAAGGCTCTTATAAAATATAGTTCCATAATTTATTTTTAAAATTTTCTTTTTTTAAATAAAAGTTAAACTATTATATTTTTATACAGAAAAAAAAAATTTCAAAAAAATTTATAGAACTACACTTTTTATAAGCCTTAAAATGTGTGTCAAACCCTCCCTCCCCCAGCGTAAACAACCTGCTGGGACGGAGGGAGTAATAAACAAATGGGTCCTGTTGTCAGGAATATTTGTCTAACATTCATTTTCATAGGCGATCGAACGGCTAGGATTTAAAAAATAAAATCAGAGGCTCCACTCTAAATATTAGCGGATACCGCTATAATTTTTAGCGGAGCGGGCCGTCACTCCGCTAAAAATTATAGCGAAGCGGTTTGTCACTCCGCTAATATTTATAGTGGATTGGCTGAAATAACAAATATACGATTTTCTAGACCCGTTTTTATTTTAATGATCAGATATCAAAAATTAAAATTGGAGAGTGATTCTTAGGCGATTCTGGTGCGATTGTGTTATAGAAGCCTCTTCCATTCAATTTCTTTAGTAATTACTGCATTTCAAGGTACGTTTATCAACCTAAATCATTTTTACGGTTAGGGTTAGGGTTTATGTTGTATTATCTGTGAGTTTTGGCTGAATTAGGGGTATTACAGATGATAATGCTTGCCAATTGATTGTCTTTTTGTTTTACTCTGATTTTGATAGAAATTGTGAATTAGTTTGGTTATGAATTACTTTAGTTGTGAATTACTTTGATTTTGCCCAATATATTAGTTTACTTTGATGGGTTTTGTTCCTTAATACATGTGTGGCAGATAAGCCTTATCTAACGCACTGCTCCACAATTTTTAGATCAGCATTTTAAGAGTCCAGATTAAAACCTTTTTTTTTTGCTTCTCGCTATAATTTTTCACGGATCAGACTTTTTCCTAACCGCGGAAATTTATTCGATCCTCGAAAAATATTAGCGGAAAGCAAAAAAAAAAAGAGTTTTAATCTGAACTCTTAAAATATAGATCCAACGCCTCTGGTGCAGTGTGTTAGATAAACTGTTCCTGACACGCGATTGTCATGTCAGGGAACAGGACCCTACTTTGATTGTGTATTAGTTTGATTTTGATTATGTATCTTGTTAGTGATTATTGTTCATATGGCTGTTCGGAGGTCATGATAACAACATTAAGTTTCATACACATTATATTAACAAGAAGATATTTAAAGATAATTGTAGGGTTGTGATAACAACAAAGAATACCAAGTTTTTAGCTACTAAAAAGGAAAAAAATTTGACCAATACATCACTTATGTGGGAAGCCAGTACCACAGCCTGAGTATGCGAGCCAAGAGTTGTTTAACAACTTGAAGGCCTTTGAGCTTGTATGTATCAATTATGTCTTACTATTATATGTTCATTCTCAGTTCCTATTAGTTTATATTATAAAATTCATGACATATATTATACTTGTGCAGATTATGAAGGGTTTGGATTTTGCGCAGAAGATTGATGCAACCATTTCTCCCGAGTATGTGGACCATTTTAGGGCCATTGCCCCCACTTTTCTTGACCCTTTATGCAGTTTCATGAGGGAGGTCCAAGGTCCTACGTATAGACCTCCAAATTTGAGAACATTGACTTGTTTGGCAAGGCTAAGGTCACCCCTCTAGCCCACATTGTTGAACACGATATTGTTGACATGACACAGCCTTCACATCATATATCACAGCCTCCAGATGCATCATCTCATCCATCTCCTTCGAGGCCCTAGAAGATTGAAGTGCGGCGTCTGAAGGAGCGCAAGTGGACTATAACAAGCCATTGTAAACAGGAGAAAATGGACAGGGTTTAATTTGATTGAGGTTGGGGTGCTGACAGGAAGGTAGGACTGAAGGGGGGGGGGTGAAGCACTCACAATTTGATTTATCGGAGAGAATAATGTTGACCTTGGCACTGGGCTATTGGATAGATGACCGGGGTAGTCTATGCTTACATTGTATGATCTTTATAATCTTTTGTATTTCAGTTCTTAACATGCTTTTTTATGTTTTGCGTATTTTTTATCACCATGATAGGTTGTTATTGTTTCAGTGCTTGTTACGTGCTCGTGACATTGAGATTGACCTTGGGAAGGTTTTCGAAATGAAGCCTTCTTACTATTTCATACACCCCTTTTTTCATGCAAATGGCGTAGCGACAGGACTACAAGCGTGAAACTGATGCAGTCAAGACCTTTTATGTGTAGTGGGGGAGTTGTGGTGTGGTGCTGGACCTCCCATTAACAAGGTGGATTACATTTTTCTACCTACCTGTGTTAATGAAAATCATTAGGTCTTGTATGTGTTCGCTGTTAAATCCTGGAGTATCATGCTGCTAGATCCACTATATGAGGATTTCCAGTACCCTGCAGAAGAAAAAATCTATGTAAGGATTCTTATACGCGTTACTTATTCATTAATAAAAACCTTAATCACTTGTAGTGGATTGCTTATCATAACTAATGTTGTTTGTAGATTGAGCTACTTGCCGATATGCTAAGCTATCTTGGTAGGAACGTGTTCTTACCAAAGTCAGAGCCAACAGTGGATGGCCTCACAAACCAAAACAAGCCAATGGGACGGACTGCGGTATATACGTGATGAAGAACATGGACTACATCCTACAGGGGTACGACCTTAGTGCTTTGAGATTGACACAGACAGATGTGGAGGTGTTCCATCATAGAATAGTTAGAGAGATTTAGAAGGAGGAGGCTAGACGAATACACGGCTTCGTTATGCGCCGGAGGATCGAGAGAGCTAGCCATTATGGGTTGTTTTTATCTTATTTAGCGTAGTTTTCATGGAACTTGTAGTTTATGTTATCTTTCAACTACTACTTTATGTACTTTATTTCCGGGTAATGAAAAGGAAACTTGTTTTGTTTTATATCGATCAGTTTATTCGACCGTATCCCTTCCCCGTTCCCCTTATTTTTTCATATTTAATATGGATTATTAGTTTGAAGTTAGTTGGAGAAGTTTTTTTCCGTGATTTTGGAAATTTTAGGTGATTTTGACTCTATTAAACGTCATGTTTAATTTTGGTGTTTTTTTTAGAAATTATATGTTATTAGACATTTTGGAAATGTTATTTGGTATATTGGGAAACAGGTGGTAGGCGGCAGAAACAGACAGAATATTTCAAAAAAAAATTGAACCACTCCGCTAAAATAATAGCGGAGCGCCAGGTCAGTCTGCTATAAATTATAGCGGAGTGGTAGGCCGCTCCGCTATTATTTTTAGCGGATAGTCCAGTAAATTTCTAAATTATAGGACCTTTTTTCCATGGAAAACTATTGGAATGGATGTGAAATGACCCCCTTATACCATATATGTTGAAATTATTTAATGGAAAGATTATTAAGGTTGTCGTTTATCAAATTCAAAAAAATGACTAGTTTTGCTATTTTTGATAGAATGGATCAGAAATAAGACAACAGTAATTGACATAAATAAAGTATGTCTTGCCATTAACATACATTTTAACAACTACAAAAACGACATAATGACAAAGACTTAAAGTTCAAAGTTAAACAACAAAAGTACTACAAATTGTGTCATGTTTGACAATATTAGTACAAACTAAATCTAAACATTTAACATCTAGCCAAACAAAGCCAACACATTGGAAAAACCAACCGATAATCGGTATCGAGTTGTTCCGGGAGGAGCTTCCACATTCAAGAAGTATACAACATGGTAGAGTACAACAACACAACCCTCACAATGTTTCCTAGTAGTAACCGCCAATGTGTTTTCCTATCATTCAATGGAGTTACGGGAATGGTACTCGACTCATCATATAGACGAAATTTAGCAAAAGGTAATCCACCCCTACCTCTAGTCACAATATCATCACCCCTTAAGTGGGACACCCAACCCTAGACCTATTCAATGCGCATTTGGTCACCCATGCAACCATCCTGATGCCTCAACTTCAAAATGTCGGTAATCCTATCACATTCCACAAGTTCACCACCATCCCACACGGAGAGTTTCCATAGTCAATCAGGTGTGTCCTTGCCCAAGTTCAAAATGGGAATAAAGTAAGGCGTCATATTATACGCCACTCTTTCAAACATTTCCGGGCTAGCCGTCCATAGACATGCTTCAATCCAATTATTTGACCTATAAGCCTCTTCTTCCGACGGGTACAACTCTGTGTCTTCCTCCTTCACAATGGGTGTCGGTTCACCAATGTCATTGAATTCCATGACGTAGCTCCATGGTGCTAACTCGCGACTTGCATCATCCATCTAGGTAAAGGTTGGTGACTCACTGTTAATACCTAACAATGCAGCAACTGAATTACAGAAGGGGGGTTGAATGGAATTCAGTAAACTTTTCAAAATCTTCAACCAGTTTTTAAGTTAGATGATTACAAAGACCAACAGTGTTTGAATTGCAGAGA
>PHNY01078677.1:3106-24279 GCA_003724115.2 Anethum foeniculum
AATTCATCTCATTCTTTTCTCAATCTCCCCTCCCTCCACTTCTTCCCCTTTTTTATATATTTTCCACAATTTCTTCCAATTCTATCTTTTTTTCTCATATATAAAATACTGAAAAACCTAATTCACCGATTATTAGTATAAAGTTATGGATTCATCTTTTGTCTCTTTACTTAATAATGGCACATATAATGATGTTGAAGAACTCTGTTCTTAATCAAGCCAGCAAAAAGATACAACCAAACAAAAAAAGGGTCACATATCGAAGAATTTTATAATGGAAGAAGATATGTTACTCATATCCGCTTGGTTAAACGTTAGTTTACATCCGGTACAGGGCACAAACCAAACACAATTGACTTATTGGGCTCGGATCTGGAACTAATTCAATGAGTACAAAAGTTTTGCACGTGATCGTAATACTACCTCTTTCTGTAATCGATGGTGTGCGATTCAAACGTCCATAAGTAAATTTGTTGGATTCTATAATCAAATCAATGGAAAGAATTCAAGCGGCATGACTTAACAAAATAAGGTACTATGAAAACAAATTACAGGTTATGTTATTAAAAAATTGTGAAAATGTATTATAAAGATATTTCTTATATGACGATTCATGCTGTATTTCATTCTTTGATATGTCCCCGTGAAATATTTCTATGTGCATTTGTCTGAAATTTATGATGTAAAGATATTTACATGATATCGAATAAAGCATTTTAGTTTGTGTTTTGTATATAATAACTTGGGCCTCTTTATTGTTGATGAAAAACATGTTTTCTTATGTGTCAATTATTGATTTTTATAATATTGAACAATACTAGAATTTAATAAATTAAAAATCTTTTGACTTAGATAAAACTAGTACATTTGATAAAATTAGTACATCGTACATAAATGATTAGAATATACTAGCATAATAAATAATGCGAGACACAAGTCATTTTTTTAAAAAAAATATTTGTGAAACACGTAATTATTATTTTCTTAATTATTTATTTATTGATAAATATTGTGAATGTCTCGAGTTTAACAAATATAACACATTAGGCTCCTATTATTTTGTACTGGAATTCGAAATAATTCGATTTGATATAAAATTTATTAATTTGGAAATTGGTATTCTAAGTATATTTTTTCAGCAAATAAAATGAAATTGTATTTATTTAAATCTCAATTGTCACTTTCTTTTTTTGGAATTAGAGCTTAATTGAGTTGAAGTTATCATTTCGATGATCAAAGGTGTGACTGAACATGTGTGAGATGTGTGATCACACAGCGCCTACTATCAAAAAAGACACATTTATTTATGAAATATTTATATTAATATATTATATAGTTGAGAAATAAAAAATATGTAAATATTACCGTTGTGTTCATATATAAATATACTATATTTATCACATATGTCATCTTTAATCTAAAAAAAATTATAAAAAAATATATTTAAATAATATATGAAATGAACAATATATGGAACATGTTTACTTGTTTTTATTAATCTTTATATACTTTACATTATATTAACACATTATTATTATGAATAATAATATTGTTTTAATTTATTCTACATATTTCTTTGTTTTTTAATCTTTTATTATTATGTGTTGGGATCCGAAAATATGAGTTTGATTTAAATTAAAGTTCCCTATTTTGTAATGCAATACAACCATTGATATGAAGAATAATATAGGTATATTCATGTATTATTTTTGAATACATGTAACTTAAGTTTAAGCAAAATTTTATTTTGTAGTGGTTTTTGATAATTATAGATCATTTGACTGTGAATTTTTTCTTGTTATTTTTTCATAGGACTCGTGGGCAGAGACTGCAATGGTGTATCCCATTAATAATAATCTTGTAGCAGCCGAAGCTAAGAGGCCTACTCCAGCAGATATTATAGCAATCTGAGAGCATATTGTGGATTTGTTTCAGCCAAGTGAAATAATGGGTCTTTTTAATTTTCATTAAAGTAATTTCTGTAACTTTTCCTGAAAAAAAACCTCATGATAAAATATGTATTGTGTAATCAGGTATGCAGAGCTTTGCGGAGGCTTAAAAGTTCTTCAAGAATGACGTCGGCGTTAAACAACAACAATCTTAATATTTTGAAAGAAAATGCGACTATCCTATTCGAGAATGGGCATATGGATAAAAATTTGCAATTTTAATTTGATATACCTTATGTAAATATGTAGAATTATAAATAAATGACATTTGGAATGTCTCACATATATATACTAAGAACAAAGAACAGATTCAGAATTGTTAATATTGGTACCTTAGAGACAAAACTTTTATGTTTTTACGAAAACACTATTTTATAAGAATTATGTTCTATTGATTATATTTTAATTTATCATGTCTTTATTTACGGCGCTATAAATATTAGAATAATAAATGTCCTTCGAATTAAGATATGTATTAAAAATCTCTAAGTATGTGACTTGGAAATCAGATTATGTTAATAGTATCTTTATTCCTAAAGTTTTCCTAGTTGAGTATTATTTATTAAAGGATAATAATAACGCATAAAGATTAGTATGTTTGTTGGCTGATGACTACATCTTATTGGTCATAGATACGGTGATACTAAAGTCAAAATATAGGTGCATGCAACTAAGCATGACACTGGATTGACCCGTCGTGAGATTCTACATGTTAAAAGTGTCATAATAATTCTCACTGTTATAATGATGTAATGATTCTTAGACCTAAAATTCATTATAATTCTATACGAGAATTAATATGCTTTGATTACATTAAAAGTTACCTTTGACCGGATAAAGATAGAAGTGGACATTGGGTATATTATGAATCATATGAGAAATACGAATAACCTAGATGAGATTTAACCTTCCTATATTTTAAGAGTGATATTATTCGTCTCTTGTTTGTGCTAGACTTTCATGCTCAAATATTGATTTGAATAAGATATTTCACTCATCGATCAAGAAAATCTGAATTAAATCATGAAAAGGATGACACATTACATGCCTCGAGTTTAATCTACAATATATGTTTAAAGGGATTGTATTAGATTGTGAATTACTCACGAAAGGCTTAATCAAATACCGATTTAATTATTATTACTTGGGTAGTAATGATATTTTACTAAATGTCGCTCACTGTATACAATTTTAATACTTATTTTAAAAATCATTATTAATGTAATAATAAGCAACATGGTCACACACTAAGAATACTTGAAGAATTATTTAATTTAAATTCGAATTTAAATCAAATTAAAGTAATTCAAATTATTAATAATATTAATCAAGTATGACTTAACTAATTAGATAAATAATGATATTTGAATTTTCTAATATTGCTTCCGAAATTCAGTTTTTAAATAATTAAGTGAGACTTAATTATAATATAAATAGGAATTTTGAGTTAATAATAACTCCTAATTAGTAATGTTATAATTAATTTTTTCTACTCTCTATATAATATCTCTTGTGGCTATTTTTAAAAAATAACATTTTTGATAAAACCTTAGCCAATAAAAGAGGAGAAAACGAGAGAGTAAGAAGAAAACGATTTTGTGCTAGTACACATCCGATCCTTGATTTGAGAATTCGTGTGGATACCGAGAGCGTAGATCAAGAGGAGCGGGATACGTAATTATTAATGCGTGTGTAGGTGTGTAGTATACATTTGTATAACAATTTATCTTATAAAATGATCTTCAGTTGATTTTCTGCAGTTTGTAGAGTCGTATATTTTTGTGTGTTGAAATTGATGTGTTTGGTGTTAAAATTGGAGAGATCGAAGAGATGAAAAAGAAGATGAGAAAAACAGAGAGATGTTCAAAGAATAAGACGAAAGAGGTCGAGAGGAAGAAGTGATTGAAGAAGATGAAAGAGATTGAGAGAGAAAGGAAGAAGAGATCGAAGAAGAAGATGAATATGAGAGAGAGACTAGAAAAAATCGAAGAACGGGAAAGGAAGAATGTCGGGAACGATTTTTGAAATCAGAGATATTGGTAAGGATTGTTCACCAAGTAAATGGTATAAGAAAACCATTCCCGGTCATCAAAAAATCAATCCAAATACCTAATCTAAGAAATAGAGACTCCACCCCTATAACTATGAAAGTGCATACCAAGAGTGGGCTAAATAGGTGTTATGGCCAATTATGTCCAATTTTAATAAATTATCAGATAGTTAAGAACTGCCGAGACAACTTTTTGTTAAGATTAATTATGTGATGAATAATAGATATGCAGTACAGAAAATAAATAAGAGCAAGTAAAGTACACACAAAATTTTAGTCAGGTTCGACCCGTAATCCTAATGGTGTATGTCTTGGTCTCATACCAACTTGGAAAAAGAATATATCATTAATCACTGAAATGATACGATTACAAGATTTAATAATATATATCCCCTTTATCTCTATCACTGTTAGCAGCTTACTGAAACACCCGTTCCCTTTAATCAAATGCTCTCTAAGAATTATACTACCCCGAGTACAATCTTCTATAGCAAACTCGTTCCTTGAACCCATGTTTCCAGGCTCAACTAACCAGCAACACAATTACACCTTGAACAATACAAGTGTAAAAAAAAATTACAACTTAAATTACGAACTCAATATATGTATACATGTATATACTAGAGCTCAACTAATATGATCTTCAATGAATGCAAAGTAATATTTTCTGAGAGTTTATTGTGTGTATATTGTGATAAGTTATAGAATGAATACACCATAATATATTTATAGACTACTTTTAACTTTCAAATAATAAACAACTCACAATTGTCTTAAATCCCGTTCTCACGTGTGTTTGTTACATATTTGAATGTTAATGAGCTTGTAAATATGATTAAACTGAAAATAAGATAATGTTAAGAACGTTTAAAGACTAGATCTTCAATCTTTTTAAAATTGTAAAAGTACGATTAATTGTTTAGATTGAAAATTTTTGATAAACAACTTCCTGTTATTTAGGAATTGGTTTTGAAAAGATATTTTGAATTATACTGAGCTTTAATATTATATTTTACGTATATAACTACATTAGATTCCTTACAAAACTCAATCCTAGTTAATCTTCTTGAAATTCGGATGAAACCTTTATATTTTGAAACATTTATAAATTTTAAATTTTTATGTAGTATCTCCATAGTTATTTGTAATTTATTTTTTCTATTTATTTTTGTTTGTATTTTCATTAAAAGTGATTTTTTTGAAACTTGATAAATAATTCAAATAAAAATAACTACATGTTAATGGAAATTACATAATTAAAACTAAACACGTGCTTTTAACTAAACACGTGCTTTTGATAAACCTGAAAATTTAATCATGTAATTTAGTTCTAATAAACTTAAGCTCATATATAACCATAGAACTGGAAAAACAAACTACGTCTAAAATTATAAGTTGAATATAAAGTTGTGCTATGCGTGGCACGGAAATTTTCTACCCCATTTAGCCATAAAAGAGGAGACTGAAATTAATTTGGGAAGTAAATGAGTGGGCTTTAACTTCCTCCAGTAATTCGATGCTTTCTCATGAAATGAAGTTTCCTTTAGCCAAGTATTCTCAAACCTAAAACGAAACTGTTTATTAGTATGAGATTGAGAAGATCAAGATTGATTGGATCATGTCGGAGCAAATAGTATGATGTACACTAAGATTACATAGAGGGAATATGTCCCGCCAAGCTTGAGTAGCAAAAGCATGGTTCAATCTTTCCCTCACCCAGTCTTTTGAACCTCTACTTTTCTCCCAAGTAAAATTTCCACCTTTGAGATCCAACTCCAACAATTAGCACTTTTCGATTGTTCTGCCAAAACCGTCCAACAAATACTGCGAATATGTGTGGTTACCCTTTTTATCAGATCTATACAGCATATCATTGAAGTCACCCGGAATACACCATGGCAAAACAGATTTGGCTGCAAGATGCTTGATAAATTCCCAAAATTCTCTTTTTCGTGATCTTTCCGGAAAGCCATAGAAGCAAGTCATACGCCATTAGGGATTGCCGTTCTCGAAGACATTAACATCAATATGATTGAGAGTGAAGTCAATCACATTGCAAATGAAACTTTGTTTCCCAAAAGATAGCCAAACCACCATCTTTAACGTTTCTGACTACAGAAAAAGAGTTATCAGAACTAAACTTAGAACAAATAAGACTAATTTTATCCTTATTGACCAGAGTTTTAGATAAGAAAAGGAAATCAGGTTTACAAGACTTGATTAAGTCCCCAAAATACGAAATGATCGAGAGTTCCTCAACCCTCGACAGTTCCGGCTTAAGATATTCATTATTGCTGGCTAGCTTGCTCTGTAAGCTTAGCCAAATTATTTTGATCCGCAAGCTTAACCAAATCATTTTGTGTGGATGGTGCACAATCTATATCAGAAAAGTAGCTTTCATTACTGCATTTTTATTGTTGACAGTTGATACAATCTTCAGTATCCATAATGTCATATATTTCAGGCCCATGTCTCATTTTTTTCCTCTCCACTAAATCAAGCCCAATTAATTCCTCCTTATCAGGCCCGGTAAGAAATTTTGAATTATCCTGACATCTGGTAAGCCCAGACTTTTTGAATTTTAAACCTACATATTTTTATATAAAACAGTAATTTTATTTCTCAAATGTTACCGACCAAAGGTAAATATGTTATTGAAAACTTAAAATATAAAAAAAATAACATCTAAGAAGAAAGAAAAGATAATTTTAAAAAAATGGGATAAGATTACAAGTAAAGAAATGACTAAACAAAACAAAACAGTGGCCGGCTTGGCGGCTAAAAGTTCAGAAAAGATGAATATTAATGTGACACATAATCGCGTTTAGGTGTTTTTGGAGGCTATTAACAAAAGGAAAAGAAAGTAATTAAACTCTCATATTGTTGTTTGTTTTATAAAATATAGAATTATCTTTCCCTTTTTTTAGTTTTAGGTTCGCACAATATTCTTCAAAGTCCATAGACTATGAGCTTTGAAGGGAACGAGTAGTACAATTATATTATAACTACTGAGAAACTGAAAGTTTATCATGTTGTATAAAAAGATTCGCCTGCTGGAAGCTGATATATTTCAAAGAAAAAATTAAGAATGAAGGGGCTGTACTAAAAAATTGAAGGATAAGATGGGACATATATCTGCAAAATTAAGCGATGCACTAATGAAGCTGAACATAATCTCTCTTATGTGCAGATTACAACTGATATGACTACGTCTATATAAATTGATCTAAGCTCGATGCCCTTTTAGAGTTTAAAGGCCGGAAGTTTTCTAGACGTAAACCGGAGCTTGTGCAAATCTCTTTTAGAACAGTTTCTCCTTTCTCTATTCTTATAATCTCCAGGACTCTTCCAATAACTTTAGCTGCAAGCCCACTATCTACAAGCTGTCCTTGTTCCTCCCCACCTTCAAAAATCAACCTTCCAATTTCTGCCAACGGAAGCACTTTTTCTAGTACAACTTTCGCAAAGATACTGCCAAGAAATTCTGGTGCTTTAGGGGCATCCGTTATAGCATCCTCCAAACTAGCTAGAACTGATTCAAACCTGGCAAAAGTAACAGCAGATAGCATATGTTGACTTGGACTTGGGTTTCGAATGAATTTTGTTAATCAAAGGACAATCGTAATTTCATACCCTTCGACAAGTTGAGGTTGACTTAGCAAAGCATCCCGTGATTTTGCAAGGTTAATAAGAAGCTTAGCTAGTAGATCCCTTTCCATGTCCTTCCTCTCAAAGGAATCTGTTATCCAGATATATATCATTGAAGGATAAAAGCCAGGAGCATTCAGATCTTTGACACACAGGGCAACTTCCTTCTCATCTTTAGCGCTGAAAAATTAGAGCATCTTTGAGTCGGTAAAACATATATAAATCAACTATCACAACTACAATGAACAAATTGCCTGCTATCAACTCAAATAATGAGATTGAGATATAATCGACACAAGAGGTAATGTCAAACTCAACTGAACAGCAATAATCATACACGTCAATCTAAATAGGATTATTTGTGGAAATCTGTCAGTGAACAAAACTGTGATCAAAGCAGGGCCCCAGTGAAGAAACTGAACTGCTACCAATAGTCACTGCTATAGTTACTTCTATTGCAGATTCTACATGCAACTGTAATAATGTTATATTCTAGTTTCCCACTGATAAAAATTTTAATACTATTGTAAGATAAGCTATTGCTAATAATTACTCACTCAGCAATATACTTTAATACATATGAATTCCAAATTAATATTTTACACGTAAACACCATGGACATCATGACAGGCGCCACATCAAAATTATTGTTAATGTCCACTTGAGTATGACTAGTTGTTACTTTTCTGATTGAGATTTAATATCCAGAAGTTGATACAAGAAAAATGTCAATTAGTGCCTTAAGTAATATTATAAGATTTCAGTTACAGGTTAGACCAATGTGTAGCCTAAGTCGTATGTCTGATAGCAAGCATAACCTGGGGTAACCCAGACCATTCTGTAGCTATAAAATCAACCAACATGTTTTTTGAGATTAATATGCTAGAATTTATAAATATTGGAATAAAATATTCGAAGTCCCTTTTTTGCCTTCAGACCTTCCCTAACCTACTCGTTACTTTTTCGGCCTATCATGATTTTCAAAATTTTGAGCTGAACCCCCCCTTTCTTTTATTTTAGCAATTATTCCATTCAGAATGAGATATGGGCCTTGGCAATCCAGGAACGCAGCACCGAAGCATTTAAACTTACCGGAACTTATCCCTATGACATATTTCATCCATATTAATTCAATATAACAATAAAGACACAAAAGCCATGGAGATCAAAAATAATTCATTTGTTTCCATGTTTGCCTGTTCATCACTCATCAGTTTTTCAACACTAATTCTACTTGCCCATCAAATTATACTAAATTGCTAATAACAACTGTTGAAATCTATCATCATGAACCAGACTTAACAATCAACTGTTACAGCTGTCTGTAAAGAGATACATATTATCACTAAAATGCTATTTGACGCTCATTTTACCCGGCTAAGATCTTCTACCACTAATATCTTCTACATCTGAAACATTATTACTATAAGTTTTAACTTCAAATTATTATCTCATGCAACAGCATGTCCTTTGGATTCCGCAGAATATTTACTAAAACTATTGAGCTAAATAACTTAAGGAATTTACAATAACAACTAACATATACATTAGACAGAAATTGCAAGTTCTTCAGGGAGGCATTTGACAAGGAGATGGTGCACAACAGAAATCTTATAACAGTTGAGATAATAAAAAATTAAAAAGAGAGTATATTTTCACACAACTGGCCTTCATCAAACTCACAACTCAGAAACTATAGCAAAACAACATCCTTAAGATTTAAGTTCCTGAAAAATAGTAACAGAATTGAAGAATTGAAACAATGCTGAGAGAGGCAGCAAGGCGTGGCATGTGATAACCCTCTCCTGGGTGGAGGCAAAAGATTTGGCCTTTGTTTTAAACAGATTGTTTACATATATAACTGCGTTTTTACAAGTACATATAGCTGAATTTACAAAATAATATGAATATCTAAACCTGTATGTATATCTAAATAAAATTTTGTATATGCATGTTTATATGTCAATATATGTTTAGCTTGGGTGACTTACTGACCAACTACTTAAATAATACTTTATCATTTCTTAACGACTACATATTTTAGAAAGAATCTAATTACATATTTAGTCATGTCACAAAATTATACAACACCTTAAGATTCAATATTAACTTATTGCAATTTGCCTTGACCATTTACTCAACTCATGCACTCCAAACCAGGAAAGAGTTCAACAAGAAAGATTAATGAACTATCATATTTGTTATTAGAAGTAAAAAAATGTCAAGATAAAGTTCAAAAAAGAAAGAAAATGTAGTAAAGCTGTATCGTAGTATCGTACAGTAGTACACTCCACTGTTACCCAACTGCACTACCACATATTCTGTTATTAAATCAAATTAGTTCCTCAAAATAACCTTTCTTCTCTGTTCTTTTACACTACACAACTCTGTGAAGCATCCAACGGAACTGGAATGGCAACGAGAACACAGAAGCCTGAACTGCGACAAAACAAACGATGCCTCTCCTTCTATCCTCTCTAACTGAAAATTTACAATTTATAATATTCACTTATCCCCATGAATCAGATCTGTAAATTACGATTTATGCTATCCCGCACTCCTCCAAGATGACAAGTGAACCAAAAGAAATTGTGATTGTCATTCCTCTCCACTAAAGTTCAAAATACAAAACTCTGGGCTTGTTCATCAATTGATCAGGGTTCTTTAGGGACTAAAATCCAAACCTAGATGCCAAAGAGGATAAAAAGATCTAACATATTCCTCAACTGTCAAAGTTCTATTTCAAAAAGTCGCCAATGATCTATTGGGCACCTACATTGCAGACTATATCACTAGCTTATCATACAGTGCAAATTACAAGCACGGAGATTCTTAGTGTTACTCGAACAAAAAATAGGAGTTCGCACATAAAAGAAAATTTGCAGTACCTCATATGGTCCCCAATCGTATCTAAAAGAAAATGTCAACCTCAATTTGTTTCCTTAGGAACTATCCTTATGACCACATCTATAGTACTTGCACAATAATGGCAACAGAAGTCCATCTTACTAAAAGAGCAATTACAGATAAGTTTATTAGAGAACCACCATAAGAGAGCAAATTTGTCGTACCTGTAGAATTCTTTTATAGTTTCCATCGACATTTTCCGCATTTGTTCTTCAGGCAACACCTTTTCTACAGAACTTGACTCCTTACTTCTAGTCTGAGGTGTATTTGGTCGGGATCTGTTAGAAACCTGGTCTGGATTCCGTACTTCCCTGTTTCCATAAATCAGATTTCCATCCTTTAAATTCATGTGGTCAGGAGCAGCTGGGATGGCAAACCTATCAGGAGCGATTCTCGGAAATATTTCCTCTCTTGGGGCGTAGGTTGGTCGCTCTAACACAGAACCGTAGCCATTGCCACTCGTAGTTCTTCTAAACTCTGAACTGTGCATATCAGAGAAGGGGCTATTTGACATAGACGGCTGTCCTCTAATAGACATTCCCCTTGCAAGACCACCTTGCGGCCCAAGGGTAATGGAGTCATTACCAAGGGGCCTCTGGGTCAATGGAACTGATTGTATTCTGTTATCAAATAAGTGTCTCTCATCTGTCCTGATATCTTGAGCGGGATACCCACGTGGTGTATGAGATACTCCACGGAAAACACCCAATTGTGCATTAGGAGACAATAATACATTCGACCCTCTTGGAGCAAAGTCCATAGGTTGTTGACCCCTTCTGAAAGATGAATTCATACTTAATCCGCGAGTCAGTCTGTTGGCTTGAGCCTGCCTTTCATTGGCAGCATCCCTGTGCACTTCTTCAATCTTTTTTGGACCTTCAACCTTCCTCCTCTGCTGCCACCTATTTTTTCTCAGGTCAATTGAATCCTTCAGCATGAACCTCACTCTAGAAGAAAGCTTCATGTTATTTGATAGCTTGGTCATCATGTCAAAATATGCATCCATGTGCTCCTTGGCTTTGGGATGATCTATCATTTCTCCAATTGTGCTCATTAGTTTGCACAACGCTTCTATATCTTCCTCGTCTGGATTTTGATACTGACCCAAGAGTTTCTTGATGCACTCGTGCATAATTCTTTCTGTTAACATCTTTTTCTTGTATAATTCCCCAATCAGTCTAATATTACCCAACATACGCCTTCGTGCCTGGACTCTCTTCTCTTCCCTTTCTTCGTCGGACTGTTTAGTCTCACCTTCTCCTTTCTCTCTGTTAGCTTCTTCCTGCTCCCTTTCACCTCTCTCAAACTCTTCCTGGCACTTGTTTAAGAGTAACCTTTTAAAAGTAATTTTTTCGTCGTCTTCAATAAAATCAGGCAACTCGCCAGCAAGATAATAGCAGAAATTGGCATACATTTCACAAAATGTCGGTTCCATTAGAGCTTTATCAAAAATTTGTGATATTACACCAGTGAGAGTACCGGCATTGTCAATATTTACTTGTTTGACTTGCTCAAATAGTCTTTCAAAATTTTGTGGAGTTAACTTATTTAAAATACTTTTCAGCTGTCTCTGCTTTGCCTGTTCCTCATCAGTTACTTTACCCACTTCATACTTTCGCTCAGCTTTATGAATCACCTGTGAAGGAGTCCGAGGGGAAGGTATAAGACCCCTCTGAAAACTATTAGTTCGCTGCCATCTCTCAGCATCAGAGTTAGTTCGCTGTATGCCATACTGTTGATTCATATATTGCACTGGCCCAGATAGGACCCCAGAATACATAACTGATATTTGAGCACGTGGATTTTTTAACACTCCAAAATTCCCTCTAGGTTGGAAGACAACATTATTTCCATGACTTCCATAGCCCATATCCAACCCAGAGGGAAGAGGCCCAGGAACCTTGCTCCATTTTTCATCATCATTCATGCCACTACCACGGCGGCCCGATTGAGATCTCTCCATCGACCTATCAACATTTCTTCCTGGACTGTGCAACTTTTCGCGAGGAACATTGCCAATAGACACTGTCAATGCTTCTGTAATATCTGAAGTGATCTCAAAACCATCAGGAAGATCCTTACATTGTTCCGAGAATTTAAGAAGGAAATCTCTAGAGTACTTTCTGGTCATCGAACTTTCATCCTCAATGTGATTTTTCACTTGCTTCTGATCTTCTGAACTTTCCAGTTTTGGTGTTGATAAATCTGCAGCATCCTCCCAATCATCCGGTTCAGCTATACTCTCGTTTGGTGCCTCTTCATGCGAGGTGCCAGAAGACATCTCTTTAGGATGGCTGGAAGTAGTCTCTAAGTTCTCAACATAGGTAAGAGTCTCTTTCTTTTCATCTGGACCCTTATATGCCATATAGAGATCAGCAGTTGTACCAGCACGATCTGCTTTTTGTAAAGCTTCTTTTAACTTTTTCTTCCCTCTCGCAATTGTACTCTTAGATATATTTGTCTCTAGCACAGGTTTATTCTTGGAATCAGTTGACGAAGAAATCAACTCTGTGCTATCACTATCAGCAACTTCAGTTGCACAAGCCAGTTCAGAATGAGATGTAACTAAAAGAATATGCGACTTCTGATCTAACATGCCGTCGACTGTATTAGAACCTTCTGTTTCACCAACAGCAACATCTTTGGCTTTAGAAACATCTGAAGCCGAACTTTTATGACCGTCATGCGAGATTCTAGTTACAAGAGACAAAGACGAAGTTTCAGTAATCAAGCAGTCCACTGCCCCAGAAGTAGAAATTGATAAATCAAATTCTGCTTTTCCCTCCCTGGGAAATACAGGTTCCTTCTCCAACTTCTGTTGTTCACCGTTTACGTCCACCACAAGGCTCCCAATATGATCAGAATTTCCTGATAGTATTGGTAAAATAGATTTTTGACTTTTCACATATCCATTAGCATTTTCTTCAGACTCATCGAGAAGAATTTTTCTCCTTTCTTGAGTTCCAACAGCTTCATACTGTGGTTTATTAGGCACAGGGCGATCAGAGCATATCTTAACAGAATCAGCACCATCTTTTTTTGCCAACTCACAAGTTCCCTGTGCCTCAGTACTATCTGTTTTCAAATCAATGGCAGCCCCGGTTGTTCCCGATTCCGTGACATTAACCTGTTCTGGCACAGCTTCCAATAAAGGAGGAGAATTTAGGTTTTCCTCATTTTTGAGTGACAAAGGCGAACCAGATGTAGACTGCTGAACAAGAAAGGAATAAGTCAAGCCATACCCCAAACTATAATAAATCAAGTATAATGCTGGTGTGATAAAGGATCTTGAAAAGAGCGAAATACCTGATTCTGTGGTAAGGAATGACTCTTCTCATCGTTATCATCAAATTTAGACCCATTACGCAAGTCAGATTTTGTTCCTAGAGTTGTACCACGGACCACTGATGGTAGATGCTGAAAATCGGATACAGGGATGGCTGCAGAAACAAAATCAGATACTCCAGCAGTGGGTCTACTTTGAACAGGGATTGATGTAGACTTTGACTGCTGTAACGACCTCTTGTCCGTATTTTCAGCATCTCTTTGACCAAGGTCTGAGGTAGCATCTCCCTCTTGGCTAGAAATATTAGGAATAATCTTCTCAACAATTGGCAAGTTCATTGGCAATGAAGATTCTGCATTCTTCTCACCGTTTGGATTAGCCATTGGTCTCATTGTAACCTGTAAATATGCTGAAGGAGGTGAGGAGTTTATACTGTCTTATAAACATTCAAGCCTGTTCAATATCTAAAATATCATTTATTACATGCAACGAGATATAAGCAGAGAATGATTAACAAACGAGGTAGGGGTAAGAAAAGGCCAGACCTGATTATTTAACCTTGGCGCCTGCGAACTTGGAGTGATTTGGATACTGGTCAAAGGAAGAGAATTAGGACCTGGAAAAAATATGGAACCCTGACTGTAAGAACTAGGGTAGTAGTTTACTGGATGACCAGGTGGAAAAGTTGTAATAGGTTGGGATTGGAGTGCTACATTGGGTTGTGATTGCGGAGCTGAAGATCCAGTTTCTATGGAAGCATCGGCCTTTTTAATTAAACTCAACTCTTCACGAGTATGTGGATGAGTTATCTTAACAGTTTTACGTCCATTACCAAAATCTCCTGACTGTTGTTGTGAAAACTGAGGATTGATGTTCATCCCGATATTGCTCAAGTGAGGTAACTGAGTACCCATTTGAGATGTGAAATTCGCACTCTGGCCCTGATGCATGACACCATGAGGTTGCAGCATATGGGGTGGCAGACCTTGAAAATACACTTGTTGTTGTATTTGGGGATGATTTCCCATAGGGAATGGCATTGTCATGGGCATAGGAATTGGCATAGAACTATTTACCATGCTTTGAGACTGCAGTTGTGTATTAGGACCACCAAATTGAGCTGGAATGTGTGACTGGTGAAATTGGATTTGCATAGGCATCCCAGTAACAGGGTGTACAGAAGGCTTTTGAGTTTGGATGGTTTGCGGACCAGAAGTAACTTGCACATCTCTTCTTCCTTTGGACACCGAGTGACCATCAACAGCACTAGATTGGTTAGCGGTGACAGACTTGTTTGTAGGAACATGTTGCTTAGGAATGGACTGTGTTGGCAGCACAGGTGTAGTTCTTAAGGAATCAAAACGAGCCTGCCAAACATAAATTTCAAGTGCAGGAAAGGGAGACGTCAGATATCTCATAACAAACAGGATAAAGAGCATGACCATCCAATTCATATTTCCATGATGCAATTTAATCATGTCACATAACCATATTAGGGACAAAAGACACTTGTGCTATAAAAAACACAACATATCACACTCGACTGAATCAAAACGAGCCTGCCAAACATAGTATTCAAGTGCAGGAAAGGGAGATGTCAGATATTTCATAGCAAACATGATAAAGACCATGACCATCCAATTCATATTTCCATAACGTAATTATGTCACATGACCATATTAGGGACAAAAGACACTCGTGCTACAGAAAACACAGCATATCACACTCGACTGAATCACATAAATCATACTGTAAGTTTATTTCACCACTTATAGTAAAAAACTCTGTAACCATTATATTCGTACATGCAATTATATAGGGGCACGCTCCACTACAACCCTCCATAATTCACCAACATCAACATGGAATGCATTTAAAATATGGGTAGGATTCTCTAAAATATTCTTGGTACTGTAATAAAAAACACACTTTGTTCACCAAAACGCATCTACAATTCACTAAATATATAAACAGCAACACTGTTCATCTTAGTTTGTCGTTTGTAGGCTAAGATAGTTTGTATTTGAACATAAACCTATACATACATATATGTAATATCAGAAAAGACAAGTATTCCGCTTATCATTTTGAAACTTCACTTTCCTAATTTTATATTTCAAAAATTGTATCAAATGTCTCACGCAAAAGAGATTTGCAGAAAGAAGACTACCAGATAACTAGACCTGGCAATTCGTTCGTGTCGTGTATTTTCGTATTTCGTAATGTCAAACACAAAACCGACATGTTTAGGTTTCGTGTACTTTCGTGTTCGTGTACTTTCATTTCGTGTCATGTATGTCGTGTTAAATTGAATATTAATATAATAAAATTAAATTAATAAACAAATAAAAATATAAGATTTTTAGGTAAAAAATTTATAAAATAAATGAAATATATATATATATATATATATATATATGTATATTTAGATCATAATTCTATACAATATTATGAAATCGAATACTATTTTAAAAATACATATGCATATATCTATTATAAATATACATATACTTATTGAAAATATTAATATTTAATTATAATATTTATTTATGTCGTATACTTCGTGTCGTGTCGTGTCGTGTACTCGAAGGGTAAACACAAAACCGACACTAAATCTCGACCGTGTACTTTCGTGTTCGTGTACTGTCGTGTACTAAAAAAGCAAACACAAACACTAAATTTTCGTGTCGTGTGAATCCTGTCGTGTCCAAAATTGCCGGGTCTACAGATAACTAGCCTTTTTATTTTCCATGTCGTGATCATAAGTACTATGATTTGTGGCAGCCATTTAAAAAATCAAAGTTACAAAGTTTTAGTTTCCCTTCATTAAACGAGGAGAAAGATGATGCACCACAACTTTAATCAGACTTACAAGTAGTTCTTATAAACAAGCACCAATGAACACCAAAAAGAAGGGAAGAATGTAGAAACCTGTTCTCGTTTCTGTTCATCCAGATTTGGAGGTGCTGAGCTAGTTCTGGCAGGTACCTGTAAGCACAAGCATTCAATCCTTGAATTAAAAATCAAAGATCATGCAGTCATGAGTTAGCTTCAGAATAGCCTACAAAATGCAATATTTCCTATCAAAATACACCCTACCTGCATCAAACCAGGACTTATTGATCCAAACTGAAGCGGAAAACCTCCACCTGATTCACCATACACTGGTATCAGCTTATTACATACAATACCTCAAATATTAAACATGAGTATTTCAAACAGCTAAAATTTTGTTAATGAAAGACTCTTTTGACAACTGAATTTTAAAAAATGCAACCTTTAACAGGGGTTGATGGAGCCAATGTACTGGAGCTAACCGCAGGAACATTCGCTACTGGAGCCTTTGGCACACCCCTGGTACTTTTCTGTGACGGCACAACAGTCGGCTTGACATCAACCTGTGCATCAGTTCCTGCAACAAAAAATCACAAATAAAACAAAACTCAAGCACCACACTACACTCCAAACAAAAACACGCAAATAAAACAACGAAACCAAAAAAAACCAACCAATACCATGTGATTGCAAATGCGCACCATTAGCAGCCAGAGCAGCATTATCACTAGACTCCAAATTCACACCACCACTTGAAACCCGAGTTTGCACACCTTGCACATTACTCGCCTTCTTAAAGCTGCACCCAACAAAACATAAATTTTCACTCATTTCATCACATTACCACACACGCAACCCTCCAAACATAACCACAAACTAAAAACAAACAATCACGCAAAAAACAAGTTTGCACACCTTGCACATTACTAGGTTTCTTAAAGTTACAACCACCGACAAAAACACCAATTTTCACACATTTCACCACATTACAAACACACAAACAATAACCGCAAAATAAAAACAGACAAATACGCAAAAAGCATGAAACTTTAAAACCGCAAACAAAAACTACCTCCTATTAGAAGAGAGCGAAGGAGGAGGGGCGTTTACCCCACCGCCTCGACCACGGCCTCCAGCGTAATTCCTGTGTCCACCAGAGCCACTAGATCGGCCTGTTTTCCGATACTGCACAGACTCGGTCTTTTCAGCCCTAGTTTGATTGCCGGACATAAATACAAAACCCTAATCACCCTCCCAATTTCTTTATTTTACGCAATTATCTGCAAGTAAAAAACACGAAACGGAACGATTATTTAACGAATTAGAGCAAAATTAAGCAGTAATTAGGCATTATATTTGTAACAAGTTCTAAACTGAGTGTAAATTAAATCTTTTTTAGATGAAAGAAAGTGAAGAATCTGTGTGTGAACTTACATATGTGTGTTGTGTGTGTAGAATTAGGGTTTAGAAGAGGGTTGAATGGAATAAGAGAGTGAGGGAGAGGGAAGAAGCGAACCTGAGGTAAAGTTGTTGTGTTGTGTGTCAAGTGAGAGTGTTTTTACTTTTTTGTTTCAGTGTGGTATTTCAATAACATAATTGCTAAATGCAGTAAATTTTTACTTCGTGCAGAAATGAGTAAATACAATATTACCCCTGTTAGTTTTTTAAGTTTTGCGTGTCTATTCAATATGCGAGACTCCCTACATTTATTACCAGCCCCGTATAATTTATTTGCTGCTGGGACAAGAATTATTCAGGGTAAACTTTAGCAAGTTCTAAGTTCTAGTCAAAATTTAGCGCTTCTTTTTTGAAGTAATTCAAATTTTATTTTTATTTCTTTTTTTGAAGTAATTCAAATTTTAGTTTTATTGTACAACTTGTTTCAATAAAAAAATCCAAACATTTATTGATTTTACCTATATTTTTATTTTATTTAGAAAATTCTTGTTCTTTATGTTCATTTGCTCCAATTTAGGATTGTTTGATTGCATGTGTTTTTAAAATGAAATATGAGTTTAGTTGATTCTGACCTACATGTAATGTTTGGTTGTGAAAATTAATTTTTTAAATCTATTCCTCAAACTTTTAGGCCATGTTTGTTTCAAGGTATTAAGTATGTGTATTAAGTATATGATATGATTATAATCCTTTAAATTTTCCAATCCCATGTTTGTTTTATAAAAACTTATTGAAGGTTAATCCAAGGATTACAATCCTTTAAAAGTGTTTGTTTTGTTGGAGTAGGAGATAGGATTATAATCCCCTCTAATACCTGGGTGGATGAGGTATTATTTAATCCCCTCTAACAAGTTATTTTTTAAAGGATTATAATCCCCTCCTTATAATCCTATGTAAAACAAACATAGGATTGAAAAATTTAAAGGATTATAGTCCAATCCCAATGGCTAGAAACTAGAAACAAACATGGGATAAAATTTTAAAGGATTATAGTCCAATCCTAAACTTAATCCTTACAAATAAACATAGGATTGGATAATTTAATCCCTAGAATTAATAGTGATGAGATTAATTATCCTGGATTACTATCCCGGGATTATAATCCCCCGAAACAAACATGGCCTTAAGGTATTAATTTTTTATAACCAACGGATACAGGTACGAGGGAGGGGTACGGAAAAATCAACGTTGCTTACATCATTTCATCTCTATTTAATTAATTAAATATAAATATTTAATACAAAATTAAATAAATGAAACAAGAATATATTAAAATAATACTTAAATCAATATTTTAAATAAATTGAAATTTATGATCCAAAAATATTTTAAAATGAACATACTTATTCCAACTCTCAATCAAGCATATGATATAAGAAATAATACCTACATCCATATCACCCTAACCTTGTAGTAATTTTAACCTAATACCGATTCTTCAACCTTGGGACAAAATACTATTTTTAAAAAATTGAACTTTTTTTAAAAAAAATACTATTTTTTATCTTTTATTGTTAAAATACACCTTTTAACCTGAATTTTGCAAAATTACGATTTGTATATATCTTATTTTATTTTATTATAAAAATACGGTTTTTGCGCAACCAAATGAAATTGGATGCAACTAAATGAAACCTCACATACAACTAAAATTAACTTCAATAAATTATTCTTGAGAAAACGGAAAAAAATTGTTCAGTTATTTTTTGTTGAAAACGTACTTTTAAGATAGTAAAATAAAAAAATCTTTAAAAAAAGTATTATTTGAAATATTATAGAAGGTTGATTTATTACAGATATTTATATAAGTTAGTTACTTTTCGTTGCAAGACGGTTTTTTTTTTTTTTTTTGCAAATACGCTATCAGGATAGGAAAATTAAAAAAAAATTAAGAAGTTATATTTGCAACATTGATTTTTTTGGCAATGTTTATAAACTTTTCTGGAAAGCATGGTCGATAATTTATTCTCCTTTCTATTAATTTAAATATAATTTCTCCAAAAATTGATATAATATTGATCTTCATTTTTATATGAATGTTTTAACCAGAATTTAGAAAATATATATGTGAAATAATTATTTACGGTAAAGAGTTCTGATATTAGCATATGTTACATAAGACATGAGAAGTAATATTTAACGCTCATAAATAAGTGATAGATTTTTTTTGACAACGGAGTAAATGAGAGTTGACTGAGCTTAGTACACTTAATACGAGAAAAGGATACTAAAGTAATTTTTGATTACTGTATGGAGTAAAATTTTATGGCATTTAGCACCACCCACATTTTTTTTCCCCAAAATGTGAGAAAAGTTAAAAATATTCTTAATTTTTTTTTTCAAAAGTGGCTTATTACCGGTGCAATGTACGGGTTGTACAGTTCCCTTTATTAATGTATTTTTTTATAATTATAATAATATATTTAAAAATTCAGAATATTGTAATATTTTATACAAATCGTAAGAACACAAACTATATAAAAATAATTATATGAAGATCGATAATTTAGCTGAGAACATAATCTATCTATTCTATATATTTTATACAAATCGTAAGAACACGAACTATATAAAAATAATTATATTAAGATCGATAATTTAGCTGAGAACATAATCTATCTATTCTATATATAATAGGAGAACAAGGGGATAATTTAGGGGTATTTTGAGACAATAAACCCCCGTGAAAGTAGAATTTTACCCTTATATTTCACAAAATTACATTGACATGTCACTCCTCTTTTTTGAGATAAAAAATTAAGTTGATAATGTTTTTGCAAAAAATCGAACCCCAGAGCTCCTCTAATCAATTCTTCATTCCAACCACTAAGGTACAACAGTTTTTCGAACAAAAATTACAACTCATTTTACATAAACCAGGTATCTCTTCTTTTATCATGACTTCATTATTATTTTAATTTTTTCCAACCATTAAGCTACAAAGTTTTTTTGAACAAAAATTACAACTCATTTTAGAGATACCTATCTCTTCTTTTATCATGACTTCATTATTATTTTAACTTTTTAGTAAAAATAATGA